>JXTB01000683.1:148238-178300 GCA_002914805.1 Parasponia andersonii
ATAGTGAATATGGTACATGGATCAGTAGTATATACCATACAGTGTAAATAACTTATTGCATCATGAAAACCTCACAATTTATTGTCAATTTTTACTTTTAAATTTGCTAAAATGATCTATCTCATTTAGCACTTTTGGTACAAGACCTAATTTTTAAGTTATAAAATAATTGATGATGGCTATGAGCAATTATCTTATTACACTTTTGTCCAATGTGTTAAGTGGCTCGACATATTTATCGAGCATAGTCAAGCTACAACATCTTAGTGTGACAATATTATCGAGCAAAATCAAGACCGACTCAATAATAATATGTCATTGTACTTGATAGAGGTTATTCTAGTCATTAAAACAAGTTTATAAATAATAACTTAAAGAAACTAATAACACAATAATAATACGAAAAGACTAGTTACAAAAGGCTCTTTTGCAAATAAACTTTTTTGGTATACTCTTAGACCATCTCCAAAATACTAATGCCAAAAAGAGCGTCTCAGTTATAAATTTAACATTCTAAATTCAACATGACAATCATAACAATAATTAATAATAGTATGAAAATTTTTCACACTTTTTAACTATTGCTCATACTAAAATAAATGCTATTTGTTTTTAAATATTATTTGCAAAACGTGTTTTCTTACTATTATCAATTATTATTATATTATCCACCTACTTATTCTATTGTAATATCATGAATGTAGAGATCATGCTAAATTGTAGAACATCTATTTTTTGTGTTATATTTGAAAGTGAAACTATTTTTAGCATGTTCTACTTTTTATTTTCAAATATAGAATACTACTGAATACAAAATTTTTGGAAAAACATTAAAATTTAAAATTAGAATGAGATATACCACTTCTATTGAAGAGGTACAAACAAAAGTAGATTTGTCAAAACCGACTGAGGCTAGCTTAGTGGGTGAAATGGGATGGAGACCTGGGTACTAGGTCGATTCCTAAGGTGCATGAAATAAAGGTCACTTCAAAAAAAAATAGATTTTGTGGAAAATAATACCACATCTAATCACGTACTAATAAAGTAAAAAATTATGCATATCAACTAAGAAATACCACATCATGTACTATCCCAATTTTAATAGATTTGCTAACTTGAGTTCTCCTGTGTATATAATAAAACATATTACTCCTACATCAAAATTTTCTTTAAATAGAAATAATGATAATAATAATAATAATAATATTCTACGTTTGGGTTAACATAGTTATAACTAGAGAAATTAATTAGAATAGGTGTCACCTTCTTTTACACTTTATTTTAATAAACGTTTATTTTTATTTTTTTTATACTTAAATGACTGAATATATTTTTTTTATACTTCGTATCTTTATTTTTATACCAATATAGTATATGTATTTAGTATATTAGTTTATATGTCGTGCACACTATGATTTATACTTAGTATATTCGTTGATATATTGATTATTTTGCTACAATATTTGAAAAATGAATATTTACTTAAAATGAGCTCAATATTCAGTGATTTTGCTATAGAGGTTTGCCTCTTTTGTCTTAATTACAAAGCTGGAAACACAGTAACCTCAAAACTTAAGTAATTTGTGGTAAAAATAAAATCAAAATTCATTATATATTTCAAAAATATATTTTTTATCTTTCTTTGATGAGGAGCTTCAATTTTTTTTTTTGTTTTTATCTTTAAATAATTTTTTTTATTTGAGAAAATATAACTCCACTCAGATTTAAAGTTACGGTGGTTTTGGGTTTCTTTTATGTCTTTTCTTTTGGTCATTTTTGCCCACCTAAATTTAGATATTTGGTGGTTTTGTGTATATTTTATATTTATAATCCTTTTAGTGTTGTTATTTTCTATATTTGTATCATTTATAACTCAGATTTAGATAGTTTGTATTGTGGTATTTTCCTTTCAATGGCTTTTGAATTTGAAGCTAAAGATACAAACAATAAAGATTAAGTGAAAGGCCATAATGAGACAACAAAAGTGTAAAGTATTATTAAATGCAGAACAACAGTGATTTATATATAAGAGTCTCTTTATTCCGAATAGATTCTACGAGGATTTCTATGCGAAACTTCTTTTTGAGGAAAAAAATGCAGTTTTTTAATTAGTTTTTAATTTTTAGGGAAATTTTTTTTAATCACATCCTTATCCCAATACAAAAATTATTGTAATGATTTTAATCAATTTCTTACGAATATCTGCTTAGTACCTGAAAACTTTGACGAGTATTGAATCTATTAATAATTACAATTTCCCAAATAAAAAAAAAAACAATCATCGCTATCATCTATGTCATATAAATTCTAGCATCATTAAAAGCCAAAAGTTTTCTTGGTTGTAGGCTTAGTCTAACGGTAACCACACTTCCTCCCAATGTGGAGGGTTTAGAGTTCAAATCCTCACTCCTCCAAAATAAAATATAAAAAAATCAAAACTTTTCTACCTCAGTTTATATAAATAACTATACCAAACTTTAAAATTTGAACCACCAAACAACTTATCTTCTTCTTCTAAGCTAAAAGCAAAAAAAATAAGTTACAATCCTACAAATACATAATTGAGTTTAAAATAGATACAAAATTATAAATATATATATGCATCAATCTAGAAGGTATTTTTTTTGAGAAATTAGGTTAAATATGCTCCGTAATACCCTTATTTTGGCCCATATACACAAGTGAAAAAACATTTGAAAAATATGTTTGCAGACAAAAATACCCTTACTAATACCTAAGAGAAAATATGCCTCTTCCCTCAAAAACTCCTCATTTCTCTCTCTCTCTCCAACTTTCTCTTTCGTCTCCTTCTCTGAAGAGCCAAGAACCTATCGTGTCGTTAACCGAAGAAGACGAAAACTCATCGTGCCGTCTATCGTAAATCTCTCTCACTGTTTAGGATTACGTTGAGAAAAATGAGTCCCCAAAAAAAGGTAAGCAAAATATGATTTGAGGGTTTTATTTTTTTTTGAATTTAGGGCATTTGTAGTAGAAGACGATTTAGAAATTTTTGACTTCATTCCGACATTTTTTCAATGCATTTTCGATTAGTTGGTCTAAATTTTCGATCATATTTCGATGAGTATGGCAGAAAATAGTACCAGAAAATCACGTGCAGTTCAATGATATTCGATGGTATTTCGACGTATTTTCGATGGTATTTCGACTATGTTTCGATTTGCAGAGTCGAAATTTCGATACCTTTTCGATGATATTTTAAAATAGATAAAATAAACTTTCGATGTTATTTCGACTGTGTTTCGATTTTATTTCGATGAATAGTACTGAAATTTTGATACATTTTCGATGACATTTTAAAATAGAAAATAAGGCTGCTCTAAATTTTCGATGTTAGTTCAACTATTTTTCGATGACAGTTCGATGATATTCAACGTATTTTCGATAGTATTTCGACTGTGTTTCGATTTACAGAGTCGAAATTTTGATGACAGTTCAATGATATTCGACGTGTTTTCGATGGTATTTCGACGTGTTTTCGATGGTATTTCGACTGTGTTTCGATTTACAGAGTCGAAATTTCGATACCTTTTTGATGATATTTTAAAATTGGTAAAATGAACTTTCCATATTATTTCGACTGTATTTCGATTTTATTTCGATGAGGTTTTGATGAATAGTGCTGAAATTTCGATACATTTTCGATGACATTTTAAAATAGAAAATAAGGCTGCTCTAAATTTTCGATGTTAGTTCGACTGTTTTTCGATGACAGTTCGATGATATTCGATGGTATTTCGATGTGTTTCGATTTACAGAGTCGAAATTTCGATACCTTTTCGATGATATTATAAAATAGGTAAAATAAATTTTCCATGTTATTTCGACTGTGTTTCGATTTTATTTCGATGAATAGTACTGAAATTTCGATATATTTTCGATGACATTTTAAAATAGAAAATAAGGCTGCTCTAAATTTTCGATGTTAGTTCAACTGTTTTTCGATTCGATGATATTCGATGGTATTTCGACGTGTTTCGATTTACAGAGTCGAAATTTCGATACCTTTTCGATGATATTTTAAAATAGGTAAAATAAACTTTCCATGTTATTTCGACTGTTTTTCGATTTTATTTCGATGAGGTTTTGATGAATAATGCTGAAATTTTGATATATTTTCGATGACATTTTAGAAAATAAAGCTACTCTAAATTTTCGATATTAGTTCGAGTGTTTTTCGATGACAGTTCGATGACCTTTTCTAATAGCTAGTAGTTAATCTTTTTTCGACTGTTTTCGATTAATTTTCGATTCCATTTTGACGTGCTCTGTTTTTCGATGATTTTCGATGGACAATTTCTACCTCCTGGCTATTTGTTATCATTTGAGATAGTTTCTGTAAGATTTTTCGATGACAATCGAAATCTCGTCGAAATCAAAGTGATCGAAATTTCAATCACTTTTCGACCTATTTCGATGCATTTCAACTATATTTCGACGTAATTTAGATGCTTTTGATATATATGTTAAATTTATAAAAATTTTGTCTAAATTGCTTTGTTCCTCTTATGCCGAACCAAAAGTCAAAGCTCCTTGTACCTTTTGGAGAACACTTTTCTGGAAGGGTCACTATAAAAGGAACAACGGTGATGTCGAAGATTAAGGAGAGATTTGAGAAGTATGATTTGTTAGAGAGGGCAAAGCAGTGTCCCTTTAAGCAGTTTTTTCTTGCTCCTCCAATGCAAGCATCAGGAGTACTTATACACTAACTATTGTTGAGGAAGGTGAAATCCAAAAATCTGGTAGAGTTGCAGTTTTTCATCGGGGATAGCAACTTGAGATTCGAGCTTGGTGAGTTTGCGTTGATAACGGCGTTAAACTTTGGGAAAGATCTAGACGTTGTGAAGTACAAATCTATGTCTAGTAGCATGAGGCTCAGGGAGACATACCTGAATAATGCAGCTAATATGAGATCCGGTGAATTAGAAGCTGCATTTCTAAATTGTGAGGAGAAGGAGGACGTATGGAAGTTGGGTTTGTGCTACTTGGTAGATGGGCTCTTGATGGTACAGGAGTCAAGCACTAAGATTATAATGGATATGCTCTCTTTTGTGGAGAATGAGGAGGATTTCTTTAATTATCCATGGGGAATGCGATCTTACGAGAGAACGTAAGATGCTGTATTTATTTAAACATGCTGTATTCAAGTTGTATTTAATCTGACACAATTTACTAACCTGTTACATTTTAATCTAATTAGTTATATCCAATTTAACTTGTTACTTTGGATTTCAAAGTTTGTGTTACATTCCAATTCGAATCTAGTGAGTTTACATTCTTCCCTTTTTTCTTTTTTTTTTCTAATCTTCTAGTTTACTATGTATGCTGCATCGACTTTGGAATTTTTTCTATTCATCGAGAGGGATCTGTTGGCATGCATGTGCCAGTGTGACAGTAAGCCCTATCATATCATTATTCTTTACGCTCATGGCGCTAGGTTTTGACCTGATTGAGCGCATTGGCACTTGGAGCTCTTCTGCTAGCTTCTTTTTATCAAGTTTCTTAGTGCCTATCAGAGAGCATGGATCAAAAAAGTTGGAAGACTGCGGTCAGTCCTCTACTATATTGTAAGTTGTGGACAGTGTGTCTTCGGTACCGTGGGACTCTCTCCTGGAGAGTGGCTGGGGTTTTTGAGCACAGGTCCGCGCCTAAATGTTCATTCGATTGCTTTGCGTGGTTTTCCCATGTGTTTTAAGCGTTGTGTGCTTGTGTATACATTTTTACCCCCACAGCTAACTAGTCCTTCAGCATTCTCTGAGTTCTAAATATTAAATTCAACAACTACTTCAGGATTAACTATTTTAGGAACCACTTATACTTGAAAACTCTCCAAGTATGAGGCAAGAATAGATAAGATTTACGCTTGTCTTAAGCCACCTTGAGAAATTATTATCTATATTGGGATTGGTGGAGTGACAAATATGTGATTAAAAAAAAATAATCTAATTAATAAATAGGGTTACAAATGTTGTACGAAATTAAATTGCTTCTTTTTTTTTTTTGTTTTATTGGAAAAGAACTTTGCATCAGATTTAAATCCGACAAAAGTCAGGTGAGAGAAATCCATTTAAAATCATACGAAAATATAATGACACAGAAATACGTACTATTAGTAGAAACATGTATTTTGTCTTAAAACTATCAAATTCTCCTTAAATTTCGCGACGCTTTGTCTTTCTTATTTAGTTTTCATTTTCAAAAAAATCTATAGCTAGGTTTTTAATCAATAAAAAAGAAGAAATTCTCCTTTAAAAAAAACGGAAGAAAGAAAGAGAAAAACCCGTAAACCAGACCGACCCAGATGACCTAAATCCAATGACAAAAATATTGTTACTCTAAAATTAAGCAAATATTGAGTAAAATATTAATATAGGTGGAAATTTCAAAAAATAAAAAATAAAAGACAGATGAAAATATTTTTTAAAGTATAAAAAATTAAAAGAATGTTTATCATAATTAAAAACCATAAACAATTGTGGCATTTATCATAAATGTACATGAATTGAGTAGAAAAATATGATGAAAATGAAAGAAATAAATATAACTGGTAGAGTTAGAACCATTAAAAACAAATCATATATACAATAAATATATAAAATATATTTTTTAATACGAGTAATATTTATAGCAGTTGGCGTGTAGCTCTATAGGATAGGGCAGTTGGGTTTTTTTTTTCCTATTATATTTAGTCTAGATTAATTAGTTGTCTATTTATTTTCTACAAAATTTTCATAAATTAGAAATAATAAATAAAGGAGAGTCTTCTTTATTATCTACAGAAACTAACCTTATATTCTTGTATATTGAGAATATTGCAAGACCGCAAAGTGTGAGTTTGAGAAATCTATTCATAATATCCACATGTTCATCTTTTTGTGTTCGAGACTTGAATTAGAAGATCGTAATTTAGAAGATATAAAAACTAAAATTTGCTGATAGGCTTCAAGAGATATGATATCTCGTTTATTCCATTAGTTTGTTGTTTTCTATAAATTAATACTATGCATTCATATGAACAATTGTTTTGAGAAAAATTTTGAAAATTCATAGGCTAATTTTCTGCTACAAATACGATTTCAAAACCATCAACTGGTAAATATAAGTTTTAATATATTTATATTGTGTATTAGATGTGTAAAAAGTTATAAAATTGTTATACTTTTAAAAATTATATATTTTCATTTTTTTCTTCAGTTTCAAAAGTTCTTTGAAATTTTGGAAAAATTACATTTTGAATTCCCAATATTGAGATTTTTATCGAAATTTTGAGATAATTACTGATATAGGGAGCTATATTTACGCCCCAACTTAAAATAAAGGCACCCTCTCTATTGGTTAAATGACTAAATTAGACGACTTCAGAAAAAATAAGTAGAATCATTTTGTGCACCCCATACTCTAACTCCAAAGTGGATTCTTTGTTGATGTTGATTTTGTGGACACCTTAATCCATTTCTTTCCTTCTAGATTAAGTCTCTTATATAAGTAAAAACTTTTTTTCCCATATACAAATCTCTCCTGTTGTCCATTTTTTTTTTTTTTCAATTTTTCTTGATTTTATCGCTGTGCATATATAGAAGAAACAAATGCAACAATGACCAAATATTAGCTGAAAAATAAATACAAGAGAAGAGAATAAACTGTTTATAATAAGAAACAGATTGAGTAAGAAACACAAATAGAAAAATAGTCCAAATCCTAATGCCATTTATCAATTCCTATATAAGTTTTTATTTGAAGCTTGGGTATGTTTTGGAAAGTTGATTAAAAAAATAATATATAATTAATGACCAAAAAAAAAAAAGAGAAAGACAAAGTTAAATAGAAAGAAAGGAGCATAGAAAGTTTTTTTCATAATTAAGGAACATAGAATGATAGAGAAAAATCTATAGGTAATTGATAAATTAAAGGAACGTTGAAGTTTTATGTTTGGATATAAATTTATGAGTGAATAGAGATAAAACACCGTAAAAAAAGAAAAAAGTGTACAACACAAAAATCCTTTTAAATTAAGGGTAAATATGTAATTAAATAAGTATAATTTAGGGAAAAAAAAAAAAGTGCCTTTATATCTCTTGGGGTGCAAATATATCTCCCCTACTGATATTTTTAAAAAAAAATTTCTGAAATTTCTTTTTACTCCTAAAGATATTTTGGCACTCCTAAATTTCTGCAATTTCACCGAAATCCTGGCAAATTTTATCTTCTTGCTTAAAATTAATATGACAAAAATGCTAGTCAACCCATTTTCATTTTTATGTTTCAGTATTCAAACAACCAAATTTGAATCCGATTCGCTAAACTCAATTGAACTTTATCTTAAATAAAAATGTTAAAAACAAAATTGAACCACACATAACCAAATATGCATTGGTTGGTTCTCAATTCCCTCTCCTCTAATCAAAAATCCGAACCCTAATTTCTTTTTTTCTTTTTTACTTGGTGGAGTAGGGTTTGAAATCAAGATCCAAAGAAAATGTAATTACTAGTAAGTTATATCTGCTACTATGAATATACCCTACTTTAGTCACTATCTAATACCAACTATTGTTTAATCCGAGTAGTGTGACCATGGGCATGGGAATACAAAAAAAAAGAAGCAATTCATAGAATAAAAAATGTTGAGGATCAGAGCAAGACCCTTTTACTTTTTGTCCAAGAAGACGTGGCCAATTTGACAAGCTCTAGTCTACTCCACAGAATGGGGCGTAGTCGCGTGGACTAAAGTTTATACAATCAAAACAAACGTGATTCATTTCCAATCCATCTGTACAGATCAACACGCGTGAGGCTGCTGAGTTCAGTCTAGGACTGTATGACTCCATCAACCTTGCATCATCCACCCACTAGTAAAATGTTCCAACCAAAAGTGATGGTTAATGACAGTTTTTTTTTTTTTTTTTTTTCCCAAAAACAAAAAGGTGAAAAATTCCAAGCAAATGGAAAAACTTACTTGGAATTACAAAAGGACAAATCAATAAAGAACAATAGAAAAATAAAAAACTTTCAATGTGAAAAATAGGGAATAATAAAATGATTCTCTGTGGTTCAGAATTTTTACACATTAGACTTTTTTGTTTCTAAAATTGAATAGTTATAACTTCGACTCTTACCTTTTTGCAATGTAAGCTCTTATAAAGGCATTTCCAACCTACTCTTCCATTTTGGTGTCATTTTTTCTCAAATTTAGAGTAATTTTACGCCGGTAGTTTCAAATTCAATTTATTATTTTATTTCTAACGCTAAAAAGGAATATTCTTGATATAAAAAGGAGTATTCTTGATATATTCCGTTTCATCTACTTTCTATGTAACTTTTTTTAAAAATTTCTCTATTTATCTATTTCACCAATAATGCCGACGTAAAAAAAAATTCACGGATTGATCCAATAATATAATTTGTTATTTATAAAGTTGTAAAAACTAATAGATTAATAAATTATATTTGATTAACTAAAATTATCAATTTTTATGATTAACATATTATTTAAAAAACGAAATTACATTAGGAAAATTTTACAATGAGCCCAAAACATTATATTTAATAATTAAACATAAATACAAATGTGAAAAATAGATGTTCACAAAATACATGTGAAAAATAGATATTGATGTGAAAAAAAGGAACCTAAAAAGGAAGATTTTTATTTGTTGGTAGCAAAAAGTTGATAATTTTGGCTAAAATTATGCAAGTATGGTCAAAACTAAAAAAAAAAAAAATAATATTCATTTTTGACCTTTTTTGCAAATAAAAAAAAAGGTTAAAAAAAAAAACAATAATAGCATTTATGAACAATACCATGCCAATACTAGCGCAACATTATTCACCCGTCGGCTCAAACACCAAATTGGTATTCAGAAATGGTGCTACATTGGCCAAGGAGAATGCCTAAAAAGAGATAATGACACATAAATACATGGATTTTGATTTTTTTTTTTACAAAAATTAACTTAATTTTTAAATTCTGCAATATAATACATAACATTTAAGATTCCTGTAAATTTGCACCCTTCGCAAGTTAAAAAACACAAATACCCCTTACTAATTTATTAAAAATATTTAATTTTTCGAAAATGTTTTTATAAATTTTTTGGCCCTTCTATTAAAAAAAATAAAAAGAAACGAGTTAAAAAAAAGAAAAACGTCTTCTTTGGCTGAAGATTTATATAATTAATAGAACAAGACTTAAAATAAGTTAATAAGGCGTACCATCATCCTTTTACTAATAAAATTAGCTAATTAGGCGTCGCAAAGTACAAATTTATAAAATTTCAAAAAAAACAAATACAAATTTACAGATAACTCAAATATCTAGGTATTATTTTACGGAATTTAAAAGTGATATTATTTTATACAATAACAAAATCAATCCTTATGGCATGCATGTTTCTAATGAGCCGTTTGCATAAAATTATTCTTTCAAAAACATAAGAGAAGGATAAATTTTGTTAATTGATTTCCTTTCATATATTTTGAGAATTTATTTATGATAAATTCTTTCTCACAAAAAAAAAAAGATAAATTTATTGCATTAACACTTTTTTTTTTTTGAAAGGGTTACATTAACAAATTTGATGGTATCAAATTGTCATTATTGAAAACATGTGGTAAATTTAAGAATAAAGGCGAAACGAAGAGGTTAAAAATGTAAAATATAAAGAAAATAACAAAATAACACTTGTAAATAGAGAAAGAAAAGAGCTTGTAATTAATTAAAAAAGAGGGGGGTAAGGTGCTGGCATCTCCTGCTTTCGTTGCTGCTTCCCGGTAGATTCCCTTTCCTCTGGTTGCTTTGCTCTTCATTAATATATTACACAACACAACACAACAAAGCACAACATAACCAGCTGCCTCTGCCTCTCCTCTAATAATCACTTCTCTACCATTACCCACTTATACCCAATATACTAGTACAATGACAGCTTCAGCTTCATCTACTGAAAACGCTCCACATGACAGGTTAAACTTCTCTCTCTCTCTCTCTCTCTCTCTCTCTCTCTCTCTATATATATATATATATTTTTTAATTTTTGGGTATTCTCACGAGGATGAGATTATCTCGTATTATTTTTAATCCAATTCATCTTGTATACATGCATTAAATATGTGATATGTAATTAAATTAATCTAATCTAATCTATAATCTAAGCATCCCAAATATGGTTTTATGATTTAGTATTATGGTTTGTTTGGTTCTTATTGCACGTAGTTATTCTGTAACATTTTGTAAGGGTCCAATGGTCGAGATTCTCTGTTTCATATCTAGTAATTGAGCTTTCAGTTGATCCATTTCATAACTGTCTTAGAATATGAAGCTAATGAAATTAAGGTTTTTTTTTAACCAAGTATTTGCAATCTTAAATGTGTTTTTAAGAATTGGACATTGTCTAGAAGTATATAGAATTAGAGAATTGTTACAGTTTAATTAACTGGGCTCCATTTTTTTTTCCCTACTTTTTGTCCTGATATCTTTTTCCTTTAATTTATTCTTTACCCGTTTAAATAATTTTCTCTTCAGCATGGGCATTGGATTCCTGTTTTTTCTTTTTCAGTAGTTAACTTTTATAATTGCAGTTGAACCTCTACTTTTCCGAGTCAATTTCATGTTTTTCTTTGTTCTTCCAAGCTGGGTCTTTCAATTGTTTGAGCATGAATACCATCATAACTATACAGTATCTCTAAAATGAAACATTATGCTTCACTTTATGTTTTAATACCTGTTTCAAAGCACTTTCAGAGTTACATTTACTATTTATGTGTACTAAAAGAACATTCTACTCAACTTTTGTAATGCCACTACATTACCAGCAAAGCTTTGATCTTTTTTACCATATTGCATGACATTATTAACTCCAAAAACACTCGTTTGACTACATAATTGTAAGATGAGCTACTAATTTTGTACATTTTATAGCTGCATTCTTAGTAAGATCATTACATGAGACAGAAATATTTTTTTTTTTTTTTTTTTTTAATTTTTCTTTATTATTATTATTTTTTATTTTGGTTTCTATTGTTAAAACAGCAAAACTTTGCTCTCTGGACTAGCTCCACTTGAAGCAGTATTATTTGATGTTGATGGAACTCTATGTGATTCAGATCCACTTCACCACCATGCTTTCCGGGAATTGCTTCTAGAGGTAAGACAATTTCATTGACTAACGCTTCTGAGGCAACAATATATGATAACATTCCAACTTGACACTCTCACTATAAACTGTTTTCTATAAGGAAATGTCTAAGTTCTATGTCAACTTTAATCTTTCAACAACAATAAACTTCACCCTAAGTATGTTCGATCAGGACTTAGCTATTCTTTACAGCCTGATACTTCCTTTAACTTAGCAGACTCTGGTTTTGTTAACAGATAGGTTATAACGGAGGAGTTCCCATTGATGAGGATTTCTTTATTGAGAACATAGCTGGGAAGCATAATGATGACATTGCCAGGGCAATCTTCCCTGATGATTTCGAACGAGGTCTAAGGCTTACCGAGGAGAAGGAAGTCGTGTTCCGCCGGTACATTTCACTCCTCATCTACCTTGAATTTCTTTTAAAGTCCCATCTAAATAGGTTCTTTGTTGGCATAACAGATTGGCATCAGAACAGTTGAAGCCTGTGGATGGCCTCTACGAATTGAAGAAATGGATCCAAGATCGTGGCCTAAAACGTGCTGCTGTTACAAATGCTCCAAGGCCAAATGCTGAACTCATGATATCGCTTCTCGGGCTCTCAGACTTTTTCGATGCTGTAATTCTTGGAGACGAGTGTGATCATGCCAAACCACATCCAGAACCCTACTTGAAGGCCCTGGAAGTACTAAAGGCATCTAAGGATCACACTTTCATATTTGAGGTCTGCCTTCTTCTCAGGCCACAGCTCTTTTTGATCAGTAGTTTGAGTTTATCCAAACTTTCATACATAATCAAGTTTTTTTTTTTTTCTCCTTTCTTACTTAGGACTCAGTCTCCGGGATAAAAGCTGGGGTAGCGGCCGGGATGCCGGTTGTTGGTATCACCACCCGAAACAGGGAACATTTACTGATGGAAGCAAAGCCCACCTTAACTGTAAAAGACTATGCTGATCCCAAATTGTGGGAGGCACTAGAAGAGCTTGATAAGAAAGGAAGTATTGCCACCAATGAAGGTTGAAACACCTTTTATATATCTCAGTGAAATGATTAGACAAATTAAGTGGTGATCAGTTTTGAGTATAATAATTTTTTGAGGAGTAGCCTTTTGCTCCTCCCCCATTTAACTGTTTCACCTATATGATAATAAACTATTCTTATTAATGACAAAAGTTATGGAGTAGCTTCATGTAGCTGCATGGTATAGAAAGTATTCTAGTACAATTATCTGCTTCATCTTAATTTTGTTTGTTATTTTAAAGAAGGATAAGTGTACCAAAATTTGGTTACATTATTCTTTCCCCAAATTTTAATATTAACAACATTTTAGAGACTCTGAGGAATACTTTTGGAATGTTCTAAACACCAATACGACGATATTTTAAGTTTGAACAACTGATTTAGGTCATCGGAGCCAAAACCCGCTCCACCTCATTTACATTTCTAATTTTAGAACTGAATTGAGCACTTGTCATGTGGATTAATTAAAAAAAAATTATTATGAAATTATATACTAGCCTAATTAATATTTGAACATCTCCTCTCGCACTCTTAATTCTAGACTAATTGAGCTAACCCTCTTAATTCTATACTAATTGAGCTAACTTCAATCAGCCTCTTAATTTTAGACTAATTGAATCAGCCTGGAGAAAATTCTAATCCATGTCAAATCCTGCAAGTGGCAGACTTTTCATATGGGAAGGTCAAGTACGATTTATTTTGCTTAAATCATCGAACCTTGATATATTTTTACTCCATTCACAGAGTTTCAAATTCAATCATGTCTTTCCTCCAGATTTGATTTTTTGTGTACATTTTTTTCCCGTTTATCAGCATATAAATTACATCATGTTTGTTTTGAGAAAAATATACTGTCGTTTTACACGGTTTATTAAAAATCGCTGTTGTCGTCTGTGTTGGAAAACGACACAACGTATGATGGGAGGAGGATGATTTTGTTATTGCGGTAACAGAAAATTAGCAACGTCTATTCAGATATGACTATACAAAACAACCATACAAGTGACGAACAAGTGCGATGCACTTGTTCCAAAATTCTCTGTTTGTTGGCCAAAGTTGTCTTTAAGGATAATCCACTTCGCTATTGGCATCTTTGTAAGTATGTAGATGGTCCATCTATTCCACGAAAAAATAAAATAAATAAATAAATTCCACTACTTCATTTATGCTTATTAAGGCTCAAAAGAATGGCGTTTCGTGCAATACTGACAATTTTTTACACGACACGAAATAAACGGGTTTGGATGACCCATTTAATTTTCGTGTCAATTTCAGGTTGACACGTATAATAAACGGGTGGGTTTCGGATCAACCCGCTTAACCCGAAAATGGCTCGTGTAACCCGTTTAATTAAATGTGTAGTTTTCGTATCGTTTTCGTATCGTATCAACACGGCACTAATACGACACATTTATTAATATTTTAATATATTAAACAAGATTTTGATTAATTCTAAACATATTTATAGGAGTAAATTTAAATTAAGTAGTGCGTAATCGTGTTCAATTAGAATAATCGTGTTAATTTTGAATAATCGTATCAAACGGGTTATAATATGACACATGACACGTTTATTAAACGGGTTACACGTGTATTAATCGTGTCATATTCGGGTTTAAATTTTTGACACGTTTATTAATCATGTCGTGTTAGGGTTAGGTGTTATCGTGTCGTGTCGTAATCCTGTCAACCCGAACACGACACGATAACACGAATTACCAGCCCTAGTTTCGTGAGAATATCTTCATTGTGCATATATATATATATATATATATAGTGAATATGGTACATGAATAAGTAGTATATACCATACAGTGTAAACAACTTATTGCATCATGAAAACCTCACAATTTATTGTCAATTTTTATTGTTAAATTTGCTTGAATGATCTATCTCATTTAGCACTTTTGGTACAAGACCTAATTTTTAAGTTATAAAATAATTGATGATGGCTATTAGCAATTATCTTATTACACTTTTGTCCAATGTGTTAAGTGGCTCGACATATTTATCGAGCATAGTCGAGCCACAACATCTTAGTGTGACAATATTATGGAGCAAAATCAAGACCGACTCAATAATAATATGTCATTGTACTTGATAGAGGTTATTCTAGTTATTAAAACAAGTTTATAAATAATAACTTAAAGAAACTAATAACGCAATAATAATATGAAAAGACTAGTTACAAAAGGCTCTTTTGCAAATAAACTTTTTTGGTATACTCTTAGACCATCTCCTTAGACCATCTCGGATGTATTAATGCCAAAAAAAGCGTCTCAATTATAAATTTAACATTCTAAATTGAACATGACAACCATAATAATAACTAATAATAGTATGAAAATTTTTCACACTTTTTTACTATTGCTCATATTAAAATAAATGCTATTTGTTTTTAAATATTATTTGCAAAACGTGTTTTCTTATTATTATCAATTATTATTATATTATCCACCCATTTATTCTATTGTAATATCGTGAATTTAGAGCTCATGCTAAATTGTAGAATATCTATTTTTTGTTTTATATTTGAAAGTGAAACTATTTTTAGCATGTTCTACTTTTTATTTTCAAATATAGAATACTACTGAATACAAAATTATTGGAAAAACATTAAAATTTAAAATTAGAATGAGATATACCACTCCCATTGAAGAGGTACAAACAAAAGTAGATTTGTCAAAACCGACTGAGACTAGCTTAGTGGGTGAAATGGGATAGAGACTTGGGTACTAGGTCGATTCCTAAAGTGCATGAAATAAAGGTTATTAATTCAGCACCACTTTAAAAAAAAATAGATTTTGTGGAAAATAATGCCACACATAATTACGTACTAATAAAGTAAAAAATTTTGCATATCAACTAAGAAATACCACATCATGTACTATCCCAATTTTAATAGATTTGCTAACTTGAGTTCTCCTGTGTATATAATAAAACATATTACTCCGACATCAAAATTTTCTTTAAATAGAAATAATAATAATAATAATAATATTCCACATTTGGGTTAATATAGTTATAACTAGAGAAATTAATTAGAATAGGTGTCACCTTCTTTTACACTTTATTTTAATAAACGTTTATTTTTATTTTTTTTATACTTAAATGACCGAATATATTTTTTTTATACTTCGTCTCTTTATTTTTATACCAGTATAGTATATGTATTTAGTATATTATATGTCGTGCACACTATGATTTATACTTAGTATATTCGTTGATATATTGATTATTTTGCTACAATATTTGAAAAATAAATATTTACTTAAAATGGGCCCAATATTCAGTGATTTTGCTATAGAGGTTAGCCTCTTTTGTCCTTAATTACAAAGCTGGAAACACAGTAACCTCAAAACTTAAGTAATTTGTGGTAAAAATAAAATCAAAATTCATCGTATATTTCGAAAATATATTTTTTATCTTTCTTTGATGAGGAGCTTCAATTTTTTTTTGTTTTATCTTTAAATAATTTTTTTTATTTGGAAAAGTATAACTCCACTCATATTTAAAGTTATGGTGGTTTTGGGTTTCTTTTATGTCTTTTTTTTTGTTCATTTTAGCCCACCTAAATTTAGATATTTGGTGGTTTTGTATATATTTTATATTTGTAATCTTTTTAGTGTTGCTATTTTCTATATTTGTATCATTTATAACTCAGATTTAGATAGTTTGTATTGTGGTATTTTCCTTTCAATGGCTTTTGAATTTGAAGCTAAAGATACAAACAATAAAAATTAAGTGAAAAGTATTATTAAACGCAGAACAACAGTGATTTATATATAAGAGTCTCTTTATTCCGAATAGATTCTACGAGGATTCCTATGCGAAATTTCTTTTTGAGGAAAAAAATGCAGTTTTTAATTAGTTTTTAATTTTTAGGGAAAGTTTTTTTAATCACATCCTTATCCCAATACAAAAATTACTGTAATGATTTTAATCAGTTTCTTACGAATATCTGCTTAGTACCTGAAAACTTTGATGAGTATTGAATCTATTAATAATTACAATTTCTCAAATAAAAAAAAAACAACCATCATTATCATCTATGTCATATAAATTCTAGCATCATAAA
Source organism: Parasponia andersonii (assembly GCA_002914805.1). Taxonomy (NCBI): domain Eukaryota; kingdom Viridiplantae; phylum Streptophyta; class Magnoliopsida; order Rosales; family Cannabaceae; genus Trema; species Trema andersonii. The sequence continues at coordinate 165,485 of JXTB01000683.1, forward strand.
AAGTCAAAACTTTTCTTGGTTGTAGGCTTGGTCTAACGGTAACCACACTTCCTCCCAATGTGGAGGGTTTAGAGTTCAAATCTTCACTCCTCCAAAATAAAAAATAAAAAAATCAAAACTTTTCTACCTCGGTTTATATAAATAACTACACCAAACTTTAAAATTTGAACCACCAAACAACTTATCTTCTTCTTCTAAGCTAAAAGCAAAATAAATAAGTTACAATCCTACAAATACATAATTGAGTTTAAAATAGATACAAAACTATAAATATATATATGCATCAATCTAGAAGGTATTTTTTTTTTACCTATATATCATTTTGACCAATTAAATTTTTTTAACCTGTACATTGGTATCATTTTAGTAAATTAAAATTTATTATGCATGTTTTTTTTTATAGTAAAAAGATAAGAGAGGAAAATAACATTAATAATGTGTATGAAAAGGCATGCATTATTAATGTTATGTTCTTCTCTTATCTTTTTACTATAAAAAAACATGCATAATAAATTTTAATTTACTAAAATGATACCAATGTACATGTTAAAAAAATTTTATTGGCCTATTTTTTGTTTTTTTTAATAAAAAAGATTGCTAATTTAAAATTAAAAAAAAAATAGAAAACATTTTCTTAATTCCAGATTAATTTAATTATTTTTTTTGAGGTGTGCACTTTATATGACATTTTTATTATTATTAATTATGTGCATTTTTTTTTGGTTGATTATGTATATGTGCATTTTTTTTATGAATAAATATGCATGTATATATATTTGAATGACAATATTAGTAATATGATTAGTGACTTATTTATTTATAGTACTATTTAATATTATCGTAGTAAGCATGTTAGGATTTATTTAATTTGTAATTATTTTAAATTATACTTAATTTCTTTAATTGCAATTACATGCTTTAGTGAAAGTAAAATGGTTGATTTGAATAAGGGAGAGAAATTAGATGGTGACAACTATGATATCTGATACTATAAAATCCAAGATATTCTCAATGAGCAAGAGGTTTTAGAAATCTTGACCTAAACGATGGCAACACTACTCAATACCATAGCAATCGAGAAGCCTATCAAGCTTAGCTTAAGAAAGACTATTGTGTGTGTTTTACCATGCTGAGCAACATGCACAATAACTTGATCGGCAAGTTTCAAGAGCATGCCACTGCTCAGAAGATGTGGGGTATCTTGAAGCTAAAATTTTGTGGGCCGTCTGTTACCAGACTTTGTGCGCTAAACATCAGGTTTGACTCTTATAAGATGCACCCGAGCTACACCATAAATCAGCATCTTAGAGCAATGTTCGATTATTCACAAACTGAAAGGAACTGGCCAACCTTGATCAGCAGATCTAAGCGAGAATTCGATCCTTACTACCTTCGTGGGAGCCTATGGTCATTACTATGACTCATAGTGAAAATATCAAAACTTTTGATGACCTATCTCACCACCTGAGCTTGAAGCTGAGCGCTTAGAAGCTACCAAACCAAGCAAAGACTCAAACCCTGGGAGCGCCTATGTGGTGAATAGCCAACGCGGGCTAAGAAAGGCCAAGCGCAAGAATCAAGCTCTTAGGGGTGACTCTGGTAATGGACCTGCATCTAAGAAGGTAAAGACAACCCGATGTAAGAGAGGCAAGCATAGTTCAAAAGGCAATAATGGCATATGCTACAACTGTGATAAAGAGGGACACTTCGCTCGTGACTGTACTAAGCCAAAAAAGGTACTCCCTAACTTTAGTTCTTGCAATATTTATATTACAAGCCATGTTATGGTTGCTCATTCACATCTTCATTGGATTGTTGATTTAAGAGTGACCGAACACATCGTGAGAGACAGAATCAGGTTCGTAGAGTATCGTCGAATTTCAAAAGGGAGTTGAGGACTCTACATGGGAAATAGAGCAAGCGTGCATGTATTAGGCATTGGCACCTACAAGCAGAAATTGCGTGAGGGCCACACTCTATTGCTCCATAATATTCTATGTGCTTCAGAAGTTCGACAAAAACTTTTATCTGTTGTGTGTTTGCTTAAGTTAAGATTTTATTTTAACTTTCATAATATTGGTTGTGATATTTATTTGGGAATATATTTTTATGGTTGTGGTTTTTTCATGAATGGTTTTATTATGTTGGATATTATTTATTCATCTAATAATAACAACGTCGTTTCTTATATGACTACTGTAAATGATGTTAATTTTGTTGTATGGCATGCTAGACTAGGCTATATAAGGCAAGATAGAATGAATAGGTTAGCTAGAGATGGTCTCTTGGGACAACTCGCTAAAATTAACTTATCCATTTGTGAACATTGTTTGGCAACAAAGTCGATTAGGAAACCTTTTGGAGAAGCCACAGGGGCAACGATTCCTCTATGGCTAATACATTCTGACATCTGTGGACTAATGAACATGAGGGCAAGATACGGTGCCACTTATTTCATCACCTTCATAAATGACTTTACGTGCTACAATCACGTCTATTTGATCTCTTATAAGTCAAAAGTATTGGAATGCTTTAGACGATTTATGAACTTGGTTGAGTATCAAACAGAGAAGAACATCAAGACTCTCCAGACAAACTATGGCCACGAGTATCTATCTAAGTAATTCAAGGATTCATGTGATGAAAAGGTATTCTTCAACAGCTAACAATTCCTAGTACTCTTTAGCAAAATGGTGTAGTAGAGAGAAGAAATCGTGCGTTGTTAGAAATGGTAGGTCGATGATAGCACAAGCTAACCTCCCAATATCTTTTTGGGGGGATGCTTTATTGACTGATACTTACATCCTTAACTAAGTACCCTCAAAATTAGTTCCATCAACACTTTCTGAGTGATGGACAAAGCGAAAGCCCAAATTAGACCATTTACGCTGCTAGGATTTAGTAGGGAATGTTCACACTATTTCTCACAGGCATGGGAAGCTAGGTCCAAGGGCGCACAAGTGCATATTCATTAAGTACTCTGATGAATCGAAGGGATATGTGATGCTTGGTAAATAACTCGAAAGAAGTGTAACTAAAATTAAGTCACGAGATGTAGATTTTCTCGAGGAAGAATTTCCAAAAAGAGGAGATATGGATAGAAACTTGGAACTATATGAGACCGAAAAACCAAATGAAGGCACTCCAAATACAACCTCATAAATCGAGAGTAACTTTATTCCTAGTGAGAGTGTACCGCTAGATGTTGGTTCTCAAAATCCATAATTGCGTAAAAGCCAACGTGGAAGCATCCCTTGTCGTCGTTTTGAGATTGAGGGGGAAGCATTCATGTGTGCTTTGCAGGATGAATATGAGCCTAAAAATTGTTGAGAGGCTCTCTCTTCTCCTGCTTCCGAAAAATAGAAAGCTACAATGATTAAAAAGATAGAGTCTATGAAGAAAAACCAAGTCTAGGACTTGGTGAATCTTCCACTAGGGCGAAAGACTATTAGGAACAAATAGGTTCTAAAAGTCAAACGCCAGATAGATGGATCTATAGAAAGGTACAAGGTATGACTTGTGGCGAAAGGCTACACCCAGAAAGAAGGTGTTGACTATGAGGAGACCTTCTCACCAGTATTGAGGTTTGCCTTAATTCTCCTAATTCTTGCTATTGTCACTCATTTGTACTTGAAACTTTACCAAATAAATGCTAAAACAACATTTCTTAATGGAAAACTAGATAAAGAGATCTACGTGGATCAACTTGAGGGCTTTGAGACAAAATGATAAGAATGCAAAGTTTGCAATCTACGTCATTCTATTTATGACTTAAAACAATAATCTAGACAATGGTACTTTAGATTTTATCGAGCTATTATTTCTAATGGGTTCATAATGGTTGAGAAAGACCACTATGTGTATGTGAAACGGTCCAAGGAAAGTTTTTTTATCCTTTCATTGTATGTGGAGAACATATGCTTAGCTGGAAATGGCAAGGAAATGATAGTCACCACCAAGACATAGTTAGACTCAAACTTTGAGATGAAGGATATGGGTAAAGCAAGTTATATACTCAGAGTTATGATCCTTAGAGACTGTTTGAGAAAATTTCTTAGTTGATCTTAAGAGACTTATATTAGGAAAATACTCGAACGATTTCAAATGCAAAACTGCAAACCTATTGACACTCCTATTATAGAATGATGCCTTGAGCCTTGACATGTATCCGAAGACTCAAAAGGAAAAAGACTATATGGCCTGAGTTCCCTATGCCAGTGCTATTGGAAGTTTGATGTACGTTATAATGTGTACTTAGTTCAACATTTGTTATGTTATCGGGTTAGTCAGCCATTTCCAGTCGAATCCCGACCTTGCTCATTGGAAAGTAGTAAAGAAAATACTTCGATTCCTCAAAGGGACAACTGATTACATACTTTGCTATCATGCATCGAATTTGTGCCTAATCAGTTATAGTGATACTGATTAGGGGTGGTGACCTAGATGAGCATAAATCAACTTCTGGTTATACTTTCTTACTCAGCAATAGTGCCATATTATGGAGTAGTAAGAAACAGTCATGTATAGCATTATCCAATATGGAATTAGAGTATGTTGCTTGCTCAGCCGTTGTACAAGAAGGTAATTGGTTAAAGAAGTTCCTTACACAACTTAGAGTTAGCACACGCCCTTTAAAGCCTGTTACTATACATTGTGATAGTATGGCTATATTAGCTTATACAAAGAACTCAAAATACCATGGAAAAACCAAACACATTGACATTCGATACCATTTCATTCATGATATGGTGCACAGAAGAAGGTGGTCCTGATGCACATTTCTACGAGTTACATGGTTGTTGATCTATTGACTAAGCTTATTGCTCGAGAGGCTTACCAAACTCATGTTAGGAGTTTGGGACTACGTAGATTGTGATTTTATTTCTTTGTATTTTTTTTTTTGTTGAACACTGTCAGATATTTGTTATTGGGGTATCTTTTAAGAAATAAATATTTCTTTATCTATTTTTTGTTTTGACATAATATTTGAATTTTTTAATACACATATATATATAAACCTTGATTGGTTTAAAATATGCCAACAAGTAATGATTGCCCTTCTTACACACGAAATCTCTTTTGGCACTAGTTGGTGAGCAAAGATGAGAACTTTGCTTCTAGCATAGAGATTATGAATTAAGTATCGACTTGGAAGACCTGAGATGAGATCTCGGAAGATCGACTATGGATAAACTATTGTTCCTACTATCCATATGTGACTCATTAAATAGCCAAATGCAAAAATCAATGTGGTGCTAGATTAAGTAAGCATATAGAGAATTCGAGTTAGGCACTTGAAGGTGACTGTACTAAGATCTGTACCGTGTTTTAGGAAGGAAGCATACATTATAGTTTTTCCTTGTTCCCGAGATTTGCTCTCATTATAATTTCAGATATCTTTTTGGCTCAAAAATTGATTTTGTTTCCTTTTTCAAATTTGGGAAACTGAATGGACTCTAGGTTATTTAAATTCCTATTGTTCTTTGTTAATCTCACCCTCTCAAAAATCCTTCTCCGCCGATTACACCTTTGTCCTTCGAAAATTTTCTGAGTGTTGAAACAAGTTCAAAAATGGTAAACATGAGGAATGGTAAGAAGAGTGATTCTCCTGCTACTACCAAAGGGAAACTTTCTTCCTTATCAACTCCAATAAAGAAGAAATCTGCTTCTTCCTCATCTACAATGAAATTGTAGAAGACTGGTTCCATAGCTGAACCTTCGACTCAGCCTCCACTAGCAAGTAAACAGAATGTCTCTGTTTAAGTCGAATCTATTGTAGGTATTCCAATTACTCTACCATTAGTACCTATAGTTCATGTTCATGCTGTCAAAATCTCCAATCCACCACCGGTGACATCAAAGAAGGAAGCTCGATTCTGATTTTTGGTTCTCTCAAAGAATCAATCACAATGCAGGCCATTATTCCAATATCATCTGTTGATGATGCTGCTAAAGACGCAATAGATACTAGCTCACTTCCTAAAGATGATTTTTCTCGTAGGTATACTCCAGAAACTACCCCGGAGAAAAATGTTGAAGATACAACCTAAACTGTATCTGCAATTCCTTTAGATGTTCCAATATCTGTTGCAGATCCAGAGATTTCAACACCACAATCGGTTGACATAGGTGATGTGCCAACATCTCCTAATCTTTCAGTTCCAGTGGTGAATACCGAGCCAACTCTTTAGAATTCTACTGATGTGCTTAATATCTCAATATAGGTTGATCCAACTATAGCCTCTGTACCAATCCTAAAACAACAATCTGAAACTGATGTCCCAACATCTGCTACAAATTAATCAACACCAGTTGCACCAGAACTGGTTACAACATCAAAGACAAGGAAAAAATCTGTTGCCCAAAACGTTTCTGGCCAATCTTCGAAGTCAACATAATCAAAGAAGAAAGCTACTGTCGCTGAAAAAGGAAAGATGGTATCTTTATCAGAAACACCAGGTTATATCCATTAGAACTTCTATTCTCTATGGTATCATACAAAAGATGATGCTCAATCTATGAAGATTTATGAACAATGTCATTTTATACCTGAGAGAAACATAAACTTGAAGTTATTTCAGAAATTAGAGGCATTAAAATGTATTGAAGATCAAAAGTAGTTAAATACTATGTCTGAAATCAAAGGTCTCGTCCCTAGAATAGTCTAGGAATTTTATTCCAACTTGACTGAAGACTTAGATAAACCAGGTTCACTAAGGTACAGGAAAGTTTTTGTTAGTGGTCATGTTTATGATTTTCCCCCTACTATTATAACTGATTTCCTAAACATACCTGTTTGGCCACTTGATGTCTTTGAGAAAGAATTTCCTCCATGGTAGCCAGTGAAATCCTTGGTATACAAACCAAATGACTGAAGAATTGCATTTTTAAGACCACTGATCTAACACTCAAGTACAAAGGTCTGCACCATATTACCATTGATAATTAGATGCCTACCATGTATTCTAATACACAACATGGAGATTGTGCTTGTTTTCTTTCTAATGTTGGAACAGGTGGCCAAGTGAATTTGGCACAGTTGAATTTTAACCACATCTATGACTTGCGATACAACACCACCCCAACTAAAAGATTAATCTTTCCAGCACGTATCTATGGAGTTCTGACCAAGCAGAGACCTCAATGCTATAGTTTTGAATATCTCACTCCTCTTCTGTCTTAGCTGGTGTTCAGAATAAAAGAGAAAGATTCTACTGAGGGGGAGGATAAGCATGCTACAGATCCTAATGTTACAATATCTGGTGTTGTAGATACAAGTGCTGCAAATTCTATCGTGCTTGCTCATTTGGACAAGATGGAGTGAATGTTATCTGTAATTTGCATGATGATGGACATTGATGTGGGAGATGCTTCTCCAGCTCCTCCTTCTACTTGAAGATCCTTTTAAAGTTTCTGTTTTTCTGTTTACTAATAATAAGTGATATATATAGCAGATGTATTTGTTGATAAATTGACTTAACACTTAGGAAAATCATGCATGCATGCAGATATAGAAAATACATAATCATATTATGAATGCGGCAGAAAAATTATTGGATTTAGGTTTTAAAATTTTTACATGAAAATAGTTTTCATAACCATATAATACACATGCATCATATACAGAATAATGTACAACATAAATCAAATCTAGATACAAAACCCTAGAGAAGAGATTAAAGTTTATCTCTTGTAGCGTGTTCCTCCTCGATCTCCTTATTGATGGTGATCAAACCTCCAACCCTAGATCTTATTGTCTATGCTCTTACTCTTGGTTGACGAAGCGAGTGGTCACCAAGTCGAAACCTTCATTGGAGAACGATCAATAACGCCTTCTTGATCCTATGGAACACCGGGACGTGAGATGAGATTATGAGCTTATAGGAAATATTTTTCTCAATCACTTTGCCTAGGTTGGCCGAAATCTCTCTCTCTCCTTATACCTTATGCGTGTGACTCCTTAGAATTACTGTGTAGTTTCTCCTTTCATATATCTTATATATATGGGACCAAAAACTGCTAACCCTAGTCCAACTAGAATTGGGCTTGTTCTTCAATTTGGGCTTTGGGTGTATTTTTATAAATGTGTCGAACTCATGAAACTTATTTATAAAAATACTAACTTCTGTGTAGAATCATTATTTTATACAATTTCATGAAACTTATTTTACAAATACCACTAACCAATTAATAAGCTTAATTGAGCTAGACAAGGGACCTAATGGATCCAAATAATCTAAGCTCCAATAATATGATAAATACATAATAACTCTTATTATGGTATTTATATAAATATTATTAGTAAAGGGGACACTCCACTAAAGGCCCAATACTGCACTCTTAGATTAAATGTCATACCTTTTATAGAGATTTAATCAACTAATCTTGATTAATCGATCTATCTAGCATATTCTATACCACATATATAATCCTTATACAATGTCGTAGTTAGATAGGTAAAATTACCGTAATACCCCTCCAACACCTATTTACCTTTAAGTTACCATCTTTCTATCAAGAAATAATGTTGTCGATAATTTTGTCTTCAATGGTCATTTAGACAAAATTATCAACCAATTCACAAAATGAATACTAAGATCTTAGATTTAATTATTCCATTAATCTTGAAAGAACCTAAAGTAGCATTAATGTATAGTGTCCTTAATTATTTGGTGTTCCCATCAATTCATAAGCCATAACCTCCAATATGTCAGAGTTCACCTCTAACTTTATAGAGATTAGTCTTTTAACAAATCAAAAAGCTATAACCCATGAAAGCAGGTCCAGTCAAATATCAAGGATTAAGATTTATATGTTAAGAGCTAGTTTGTGATAATATAAGAATTAAGTTACGGCACTCTAATTCTTTATATTACCTGGTCCAGTTTAATATACATAATTTGTTTATGTTGTATTAGTGCTTCTATCAGAAGTCAGATACTTCAATGATTTGAGACATATCATTCCCGTTGAGATAGACAAACACTACAATCTATAGTAAATAAAGTATTCCATCTTTATTTACAGATTATAAACTACTTCATTTAGACTTAAGAAACAAGTCTCCCTATAATTAATACTTAATCATGTTTGTTTCTTTATACACATATAAAATCATAGAATCTTTTTCAGATGAATAAACTAGTAAACTAAGATAGTTTAATTTAGCAAATGTTATAATTTCATATAAGAGATAGTTGTTTATACTCAAAAGGGTAAAATTGGAAATATGCTTTTTAGGGCATAAATCCCAACAGTCTCCCACTTGTCCAAAAAGCAGTTACTAAAAATAACATACTAAAAATTTTAAAATGTTCCAAATGACCAAAATTAATAAAAGCAAAAACTAGGTGTTCGACTAACAACTTAATGACTAAGAAAAGCAATGAAGATCATAAGCTCTCTCTTCATCGTTTTCTTGACGGACTTCCCTGTCATTCTCTAGAAAGTCTCCACTTCTGCTGATGAAGGTAGTATTCGTAGATTGTCTGTAAAGAATGTAGCCCTTCTCTTTCTTTGGATAGCCAAGCAGAAAATACTTTTCTGAATTCTTGTCAACTTCATCTCCCACTTTCTTGCACGCGTATACTTTGCAACCCCATACCTTTAGATGCTCTAAGCTCTCTACATAGCCCATCCACATCTAAAAAGGTGTCGAAGCAACTCCATCTGATGGAATGAAGTTAAAGATGTACGAAGCTGTCCTCAAAGCATAATTCCAGTATCTATAGGACAGCAGCGACTCCTTGTACATCAGCTCTATGGTTTGCTTGAGTCTGATATTGTACCCCTCAGCAGCTCCTATATGATTATGCTCATAGATAGTCACATATTCATAAGAAATAGCAAGATTGGCTAGCTTTAGCCTCAGCAGGTCTCAAAGAGAATCCACATCTTCATATTTGGCTTCAATCTTGAACTTCTTGACCTTGGTGTCATATTGCATTCGTACCTTTTTGTCGAACTCATAGAAAGCATCTGGGACTTCATTGTATCTTTTGAGAAAGACTTAACCGAAGTCCGAATATTCATCAACAAAGGTGATAAATAATGTATGCTTGTTGTAGGGAACTATCTCCATAGGTTCACAGATATACACATGTACGCACTCTAAACATGCCTCAGCTTTCTCATAACTAGTGGCAAGAGGACGCTTGTACTTTACAGGCTTCTTGCAATCCTCCAGTCTATGTCGTTGCTGATGTCTACTTCAGGCATGTGACTCAGCTCCATAAGTCTGTGAATTTCTGAGCATGGCATATGTCCAAGTCACTTATGCCAATCGATGGTGTTGCGCTCCTTCCTGATATCATTCACTATCTCTTGAAATGTATTAATGCTCAAGATTAAAGATGATGTACTTTGTGGCTTTGGGGTTAGGACATAAAGTCCATTCTGCATTTCTCTCACACAGTACAATAGATTATTATAGAATACTTTCATCTTCTTGTCAAACTCGAAGCGATAGCCTTCTTTAAACATCTTCGATACCGAAAGAGCATTTAAACTAAACTCCGGTACGTAATAGCAATCTTTCAAGATCATGAAGCTATCATTAATCTTGAGGTAAGCACCGCCTATGCCCTTTATTCAAACTCTTCGATTGTCTATCACTTCCATATCACGACCAACATCATTTAATTGATTTGGTTAAATGAACTATTTCTTGTCATTGTAGATATTGACACTAGATCCTGAGTCTACTAGCTAGAGATCTTTTCTATCCTCAGCAGAGAGTGATTTTCTTGGCCTCCCAAACAACCTAACTACTGGAGAAGCTCTTGACCTCTTTTCAGTAGAGGTATCCTCATGTTGATTATCATTCAAACTTTTTGAACGCTGAGATGTCTCCATAAATGTCCTCGTTTTACTCCTTATACTGTATTCCTTTGTCTCTTTCCTCTTTCTGGAAACCTTGTCCATCCAATGAAACAATATTTCCTTAAACTGCAAAATAATAAGATTCCTAATTAGACAAAAATCATAAAATAAATCCAATTCAAAATCAAATTTAATGAATTCAATTCATAATTAAATTATGTAGGTTTAATTCTTAATTAAACACATGGGAAAAATATAATCGAATACAAACATCTTTGTTTCGATTTAATTTTGCAGTAAGATAATAAACGCCTCAACAAGGGTGTTCATTATCTTAAGTAAGATAATAAATACCTCAACAAGGGTATTAATTATCAGGAATGAACTTTGACAAAATCACCAACTCTTGTGATTTATCAATCAAAGTAACTGATTTAAAATCAGTAGACAATTCGTGCAAAATATTGGAGTACATTTAGAGTAAAATAAGAAAACATAAATGTTACGACATATAATCAAACAAGAAGATTATGTGTTATGCTCTTATTGGTCATTTGGAAACTAAGAATAAACTATGGATAAGTATGCAAATTATGATCCTCCTAGTACTCGACTAAGTTTGCTAGTTTATCTGAATATAAAAGAATTTAGAATATTTAACATTAAATCTATCAAGATAAAATACTTGTGTAAGAATCCCTAATATTATCATAAATATTCAAAGTATTTTAACCTACCATAGATCACAAGTTACCTACGGGTAATCATGTGATTCTACAAGTTAAATATGAACAATTCACTTTAGAGAAAAAGACAAATATCTCATATTCCAGTTTGCTAATTACCCTATTTATCAGTCCATAGAATTACTAACATAGCTCCTACGGAAAGTTAATAGCATCCTATGTTGAGTGTGTAACCATCATTTCAATTCACAAACTTTCTTAAACAATACAGTCTCCTACGGGAGATCAGTACGTAAAGTCTACTCACAAATTTATCCTAATAGACTCAATATCAGTAATACCTAGATGATAACCTTCCTACGGGAGCTCAACAAGATTCTGAGGCGAGGCACATCTTTAGAACCATTGAACCAATGATGGAGACTATGGATATCTCATACCCGCTCCCACTCAATCTCTTAAAATTTAGGAATCCTGATTTTACCCAGTTATCTAACTTATTTAGTAACCACAAAATCAACTATGTATATCCAATTATGGGACTTAAAGAGAATAAGCTAATTTAAAACATTATGACATACTATAATAAATATGGTACTATGATCAAAACAATTATTGTCTAAAGCCAAAGTACTAACACTATAATATTATACATCTCATGTATATAAAATTAGACAATAAAAGCATATAGGACGTAACGATCAAGTAAGAAAGTCTGTGGATTGTAAACCATTCAAGCAAAAACTTTTCCAGAAGAAAATTCAATTATTTAGTCAACAATCTTTCAACCAAAGATAAATAATTGAAATACTATATTTAAATCAAGGCCTGTATTAAACATTAGTTTTGAAAAATGGACTAAGAAACTTTAACCGTTAAATTATTCAATCAATAATTTTAAAGATTCTTAGTAATAGAATTTAATCAAATTAAATTCTAAGTGCATTTATAAAAATAAGTAAACAGTTATAAAAAAAATATTTTTGTATAAAAGTTTTACAAATAATTATAAATGCAAATAATGAATATAAACAACTTTATAAACATTCATTAATTTTTTCAAAATTAATCCTTTCAAAACTAAAAAAAAAAAAAATGGTTTAAATAATTTTGGATTAAAATATCAAAAATAAAAATCCTCCCACTCAATATGACAATCATGTCAAATGTATTTTGTAAAAACATAATTATCTCATAATTATCAAAAGACGTTTTATCACATAAAATAATACCATAATTATCTCATAATTAACAATATTTTATGCCAAATACCACCGCACAAAATATTACCATAATTATCACATAATTA
>JXTB01000684.1:10312-39030 GCA_002914805.1 Parasponia andersonii
TTAAGAATCCAAAAAAAAAATTGTTTGAAGAAAAATAAAATTAAAAACAGTGTAGTTCCCTTGAGCATATATGGTGACAAAATATGGTTGACAATGAGATGAATATGCAAAGTGAGAGAGGAAATAAACCACACTCCCAAGGGAATTTGGTCTGTAGGATATGCTCTTTTTCCATTGTGCGCTTTTTAAAAACGTTGCTTTTTTTTTTTTAATTTTTATTTTAATTGAGTGTTATTCCAAACTTTAAAAAATTGTTTGCTTTTTGTAGCCCAAGAGAAATGTTCCAAGACAGTTGTGTTAAATCCACTCTTTGATTCTTTGATCGTACAAATGAAATGAGCATGGAACAATCTCATTTTCATTCAAGAGAATTCTCCTTTTTCCCTGGCAACTTCATTTTGCAATTGGTTTTGGAATAAAGCGATGAACTTGTTAAGCTTGAATAACTGTTTATTTTAAAGAGAAAAAACAAATAAGAAACAAGAAAGCTTTCTTCTCTTTCTTTGCTTTCAAAAAATGCCATCTTCCTTCGTGGTTGTTGTTTTGGCTGGGAATTTTTTTTCCCTAGGGGTAATGACGGATCCAAAGTTTTGTTACAGTGAAGGGTACGATAAGAAAAAGAAAACTAAGCAACAACAAAAAATTGATAATTTTTTAATTGATAATCGTTAACAGAAATTTTATTAACATAATGATTTACGAAATTGCGAAAATTGTATATGAAGTGATGAAAAAATAAAACAAATAAAGAGACAAGAATTTTACAATAATTTAGTCCTGAAAAAAATAAACGTATGTACATTTTTTTTCAAATGAGAATGACTTAGTGTTTCCCAATTATGAGAATGAGAAATTACATAATCTGAATACAATTTTTGATAATAATACAAAATTAGATAATGACTAAAACATGAATTAGTTGATCACCGTGTAGAAGCTTATTTTTTCTTTTCATTTCTATAAAACTTTGTCTAATTTCTTTTTATTGTAGCTTCAAGTCGCATATTGATTATTCACGTATCGATTGAAATGATGGTATGCGATGTAATACCTCAATTCTTAGTTAAATATTGACTTTTCTTATTTTGGCGTTAATTTTCAAGATATGCGACGTGGATTTTAGATCGCACAATAATATTATTATAATGCCAGTTAATATTGATTTTTTAAATTTATAATAATTTCTTACAAGTTTTCATAATTTATAATCTATCATTGTTAAGAATATTTTTTTAAGTAGACTGTCTCTGAAAACAAAAGTAAAAGCGTCAAAACTAATTTCTCAATAAAGAAAAAATGTTCACATACAACGTATAATTTTTAAAAAGTCGTTCCAATTCAAATAAAAATCTTCACTACGGACGAGAGAACAAAACCATTTTAACTATAGTGAAATTTTTTTTCTTAATTATTAGTAACTTTATTCTTTTCTGTTTTTTTTTTGGAGATCTTAGTAGCTTAATTATCAGTAACTTACTAATGCCAAAGTTCACAATCCATCGTATTTTATCAAGTCTAAGGACTCATCAATAAACCGTGTAACATGATTTGGTCATTGATTCGCCGCTTTTCATCTAGTTGTATTGGTCCCCTGCCTATGCATGCCACTTGTTTTATAGGTACATATATATATATTTCCCTATATACATATTACCCGCTAAAGCCTTGAAGCACTTGGTCTGACTTTTTAATTTGAGTACAAAAAGAGTGGAATTACCGTTAAAAGATGGGATACATTACACTAGAATACATATTACATGCCAAAGTTTCCAAGGGTAGCAAGCAGCCAAAGCAAACATAGGCATATTAATCTGTGAAGAAGCCTTTGCCATTTGCCACTGTGGCCACTGAGCATTGATGATGCTAAAAAGAACCTGAAACAGAAATCAGAGGAGCTGGATATGGCCAGGGCAAAAGCCTCCTCTCTCTCCTCTACTATAAAAGAAGAAAAGGTTTTGCCTTTTGAACCGAGCAATCACGGGGCTCCCCTGAAACCTCTGCCTTTGAATTCGTCTTTCTACAGCCAAACAACCTACTCCTCCTGACCCTATCAGAAAACAGCCATGAAAATCTGCGTCCTCTGCTCCCTTTATTCAGCAAACTCTCCCAGTTCCATGGATTTCTCTCTTTTCCATTCATCCAAACCATGAAGCTCCATGATCTCCATCTTCTTCCGTTTTGTCCTCGTCATGAAGTTTTAACCAATATGGTATTGTTGCTGCTTTGATATATGCGTATATATAAACATATAGATACAAAGAGGGTGGTCCTTGTCATGTATCATGACATGGGAAAATGGTAATTTGGTTCGTCTATCCGCTTGTTGAGAGAAGAACTTCAATGGGTTTAATCAGATTCCGTCTTTGCTTCGATAAATTCATGAAAACCCATCTTTCTTTTCCGTTCTTCTCTGAGACCCATGTTTTTGAATCAGTTCATGCACTTCCTGAAATCAATCCACACATTCAGAAGGAAAGTCCCTTTTGATTGTTTGTTTTGACAATAAGGTTCTTCTCATTAAGCTACCCTCCATACCATTTTCGTGTTACTTGGGGTTTAAGCTCAATCTGGATACTCTAATGGCGGCCTCATGTTTTCATGCACTTAGGATTAGAAGGTCAAAGAGCAAGCCTTTACCAGTCTCTTCCTCCTCATCGAAAACCCAATTCAATTCTGATATGGAGAATTTGGAGAGGAAGAGATTTGACAGCATGGAGTCATGGTCCATGATATTGGACTCTGAAAATGTAGAGACCTGGGAGCCATCGAAGGAGGACCAGGAGGAGTGGACAGCTGATCTTTCACAGCTTTTTATTGGTAACAAGTTCGCGTCAGGAGCACATAGTAGGATTTATCGAGGGATTTACAAGCAGAGAGCCGTTGCTGTGAAAATGGTACGGATTCCAAACCAGAAGGAGGAAACTAGAGCCTTACTTGAGCAGCAATTTAAGTCTGAGGTTGCCTTCCTCTCACGTCTTTTTCATCCTAATATAGTGCAGGTATAAGGTTTTCTTACTTTCCATATTGAACTAACGTTTCCTTTATTGATCGATTACCTTAATAGTTAATATATAAATATTACACTACTGGACAAAATGAAAATAATAAATTTCTTATTATTATATTTAGCCGAGTTTTGGAGGAGGAATATCTAATTGAGGTTTTTGTTTGCATAGTGATTATAATTGGTATTTGCTGGCTAGCTTCATCAGTAACTTTTGATGTCATAGGCTTTAGTTTAATTCCATCTTGACTTGGTGGGATTTTAATAGACAGAATTACCCCTCTTGTTGCATCTCATATGCCATGATCACTCACATTTTTCCCGTACTGAACTTGGATTGGTTTCAGACAACCATACAAGACAAATATTATTTAAAAAGTTTAAAACAATTCTGTTAGGAATTTTTATGAAAATTTCTCTCTTTTTATATATGTAGAAGTCAACTTTAAAAAACAAACCCCCCAAAAAATGGGTCTTTGAGGTTGTCTACAGTTTTTTGCTATGTTCTGTCTGTTGATCTCTACCATATCCTGTTTTGGCCTTTCCCTCCATTCCTGTATCCATTGCTCTTGTTTTACGAACACTAGATGCACATTAAAACGAGACATAAGTGGAAGTTCTTGAGGAAAAACTTCTCTTCATGGTTGAATGCTTTGTGAAACTCGAAGCTTTTGTTGGGAGAGTGAACCACTTTAAATCTGTGCCTGATTTGCATGTTTTCTGTTTTGTGTCCGTTTAGTATTGCTCTCGTAATCAGGAATTAAGGTTTAATTATGGCAACCTTTTGTTGCTGATTGATGAACTGTGTTTTTACATTTTTTTAAACTTTAATTTGCTTTCATTTACAGTTTATTGCGGCTTGTAAAAAGCCTCCGGTGTACTGTATCATCACAGAATACATGTCACAAGGAACACTGAGGATGTACTTGAACAAGAAGGAGCCTTACTCACTCTCAATAGAAACAATTCTCAGGTTAGCTCTTGACATTTCCCGAGGAATGGAGTACCTTCACTCGCAAGGTGTTATCCACAGGGACCTTAAATCAAATAACTTGCTTCTTAATGACGATATGAGAGTTAAGGTGGCAGATTTTGGCACGTCCTGTCTCGAAACACAATGCCGGGAGACAAAAGGAAACATGGGAACTTACCGTTGGATGGCACCGGAAATGATTAAGGAGAAGCCTTATACTCGGAAAGTTGATGTTTATAGTTTTGGGATTGTGCTATGGGAACTCACAACGGCTTTGCTGCCTTTTCAAGGAATGACCCCTGTGCAGGCTGCATTTGCTGTGGCTGAGAAGGTCAGATACCTATTTCCAAATTGCAAAAGATGTTTATAGTAACTCTATTGCTGGAAATATGTGATAAAGCGTATACAAAACCTGTACATATAAAGGTTCATGATCTGCTGAAATAAATTAAATCTTTTGGACATAAATTTAGTTCTTACTCTTGGTAGGTATCACATAGCTTTATCCTTCTTCTTTTTACCAACTATCATAGTTCATTCTTTTGAAAAATTTATCTATACTGCATAGTCCAAAAGTCACATTCCCATAGTTAGCTTAGCTACTTTCATGACTCAGTAGACAACAGAAAGCAGAGAAAATCCATATTGTGCTGTAAGAAAAGGAAGACATGTATAATGGGGGTCTAGTTAATGGCAGGTTGCAAATCTGACTTGTGTGTTTAGACTTTAGTCCCCACTTGTAGCAGGTTATTAATAGTAGGATTACATTTTAACACAGAAATTATTGCACTGATATGTGTTATGTGGCAGAATGAACGACCTCCTCTACCAGCGAGTTGTCAGCCTGCACTAGCGCATCTCATAAAGCGATGTTGGGCCGCAAACCCCTCAAAGCGGCCGGATTTCAGCGACATTGTGTCTGTTTTGGAGAAGTACGATGAGTGTGTCAAGGAGGGTCTTCCTCTTGCTTACCATTCGAGGCTCGTCAGCCGAAACGCCATTATTGAGCGCTTGAAAGGCTGTGTATCTATGAGCTCTTCCATACCTGTACATGCCTGACACAATTAAAGAGGTATTGTTACTCTTAGTACTATTGTAATTTTAATGTCAAGCGTCTGTCATGTTAGTATATTAATTACTAATTAGTTGATTTGTAATTTGTACATGCCTGATCATGTTCTTTTCAACTGTGTAATGTAACTATCCGTTAGGATTCTAAGGTTGGCACTCTGCTGGTAAGAATACCAATATGCTCCTTATGGAGTACTAGGACTTAGCCCACCACAGATGAGTTCCCCTCTTCCAATTTGGTAAACATAACAAGATGAAAATAGAAACAGACGTCTCTATTCACGTTTGCTTAATTACTATAAAGGACGAGGCAGTATAGTATGATTTTCACCAGTGTAGTTCCTCATAGTAGCTACAAAATAGGGCCTATAGTTTCTTCCAAGTAGCCACCAAAAAGGGCCTATTAGCTGGTATATTGTTTTGATCTAGAAGCTCAGCAATGAGAGCTTTTAGTTCTACCATGTGTCAGTGTATTTAATCAAGTGTTCTTTAAACAAGCTGTTCCTGTTTTTACATTGAACATGTATTTTGGTTAGAATATATATTGGTAGTGTCGTATTTAACTTGCTTGATTAATCTAGGCAAGAAAGTTTAGAAGGAATAATTATTAAAATGATGGCCAATCAAATTCCAAATGGTGATCATAAAGATGGAAAGAAAACACAGGTTTTGTCAAAGGAATCTCTACTCGATGTTGCCATTACTATCTTTACTTTATTTTATTTTATTTTATTATTTTATTAGTGAACATCGACTAGTGATCTGTAATTCACGAAACGCCCACCACTATGATTATGGTACTCCAATCATGCCCCATCCGATCGATCAATTTTGCTATGTGTCGGGTATCTTGTTCTCGATTAATATCTATATTGGAAAGAGTCTTATTATGTTTATCTTTATGCTGTCCACTAAAAAGATTCTTACAAGTATCTCCTGTAATGATCGAAAATGGATGAAAATATCTTTCATTTTAAGGCCTAATATTGTGCTTTGAAATTCTACATGTATGTATAAATGTATTAGCTTTTTAAACTTTCCTTCAGACATAATTGTGGTTTATATTGTTCGTTTTCAGTTTTGCAACAAACATTATTTCAATTTGATTGAACAACATCTGTGTCTAAAAAGATAAGGACATATGGAGTATGCTTTTGAGCGTCTCAAAGAACGTGTTATGGCCACAAATACCAAGTCAAACTCGTCGGGTTGATAGAGTTGGGTCTTAATCACATACATAATGTGATTTTATAATCATAAAAGTTGTAGTAAAAGCCCAAGTGGATTATTTATTTAATTTTATTTTTGCAAGAAAAGGAAAGCACAAGTTCATCATGATATTAATTGCATGAGCTGTCTTAGCTTTGAGGACGTTGATGATCAAATTGCAAGGTCTTTAGCCTTGACCATTTCTTCCACCCATGTTGGTGGCTTTAGGCCTATCGGGTGTGTTGACAAAGTCAAAATTACACAGTATAAAACGTAGAGAGGGTATTACACTGCTCAGGTTCTTCTATGGCATATTATGGGCAGGTATTTGGCAAAATAAAAAGTTAAGTGTGTATATATATATATATATTATATGGTTGCCAAGCAAATATATATTTTTTTACTTATAGGAAGCTATCTAATAATGAATAACGACTAGGACTATAATAAAGTATATAAAACAAATAATAAAGTATATAAAACAAATGTGTGTTATTAATATTTTTTTATTATAAAACAATATTTGTAATAAATTTTATTAGTTAAAATGATAATTATGTATAGATAAAAGAATATATTTCTACTGATTAATGCCCGCATGTATATATATGAAAATTAATGGTAGGGTAAGAGGCGAGACATTTTTAAACATTAGATTACATCACAACCAATTAAGAGGGCTGCTAAGAATTCTTGGATAAGATCCTATCAGGTCTCACTTCTAGCATGTCACAAACTTTCGTTAGCATCAAGCATTGTCACAAATTTTCATTGGAATGAGTTCCGTAATATAGTTCACATGAGTCTTATTCTTGTTATCAATAAAAGTATTTGGTGCATTATATTTCGTTAGAGTTTTATTAAAGTGAGTGTTGTACGGTCTAAAATCCTAAGGTTGCATATGCGACCTCCTCTGTGAAGGATATGTGCGACCTTCCACATAGAAAATATATGCGACCTCCTCCGTGATGCTTATATGCGACCTCTTCTGCAGGTTTTTGTGCGACCTTCTCCGTATAGTTTTCCTTAATAAACAGGGAACCTATAGGAAAAAGTAAACACACAAACCCTATAAAGGAAACCTACAAGAAGAGGGAAATAGGTAAATGCTGTGGANTTCTCCATTAGCTTTCGAGTATTGTACCCTTGAATATTCATCAATATAGTGAGAAAACAGTGGACGTAGGCTCATCTTTTTCGGGGCCGAACTACTATAAATCCCTGTCCCCTTATTTGCTTTGATTATTTACCTCAGTTTACACAAGCCACATCTCTTAATTATTCATAAATTTATTGTTGATAAAACCTCCATCAACAGTGAGTCTCAACTCTCATGACAGGATCTATGTGGAGTCTCACTTCAATGATCTAATAAACTTAACAACATAAATTCAAAAAAATATATGTAGACTCTTTTTTTTTTTCCTGAGAAGAAAGGGGACGATTTATTGAGGACTCTTTGAGACGAAATCTTACTCCATTGAAAATGGAACGTGTCACACTAGTTCCACAGTGTGTAACTAGGGGTAAGAAGACTTTGTTGGGATAAGTTCCCAAACACTTGACATCGGGTGTTGAATTGACAGGAACAAACTTTCTTATTTAAAACCCCCAATCAAACGAAGCTACCAAACACTCGAATCCTTATCCATAGTCATCCACAGACCAAAGTTTGTCACTGAACCTCACCACTCGGTGGTAAATAATTGGAAACTATAAATAGATAGTGTGCACCCCATTTGGCCCGTGATTGACGAGTACTATTGTTTTAAAGTCTATCGAGTTTAAATTAGTTTGACATTGCACGGATTTTCTTTATATATACCAAGTGAGATTTTTCTTCTCCTTGGGTCTTTATCAACACTTGTATTGTAAGGGTAAACAATTCCACTCCAACCCAAAAAATGCTTGAGAAATGAGCCAAGTTTAGACCCTCCAATGGATGACAGGTGCGGGTATCTCGTCAATTGTCTGGTGGCATATTTAAGTCCCATTGCCTTGGATTTTAAATGATATGTTTACAACTTGGATTGACCTCGAATCAAACTCACGCTCCAATTCCAAGTTTGACTAATGACTAGCGTTTTAACAGTTCGTGGACCAAATTGCATTAATTAAATAAGTTCTAATCGAGTTTTGAATGTACGGTGGAGACCAATTGATCGAAATTAAGCGACTAATGTGTTCTACCTTATCTACCAAACTAAAAAAATCAAATAAAAAAAAGTAAGAAGCATAAATGCCAGACAAATTAGTGCTACTAGAGGAGTCATAAACTCTCTCGCATAATAGTATTACCAAACATAAGGTCTTTTATGTGATGGGTGGACTAGGAAATGAGCCAACATTAGAGATGATAGTAAGATTTATGTATCTGTCATTATTTTACAAGATTGAGCATAAAATCTATTTGTTTTTCTCTTCAATTTTTTTTTCATCTTCCACTGTACATGAGTATTTCAATAAAATTCGGGGGAAATTTACAACTTTTCCACGTAACGCTCTTTTTGTAAAAAGATTAGGATTATTCCTTTCCAAATATGAATACCAGCTATACTTAATTACCGGCTATACTTAATTCATGTAGTTGGATTTTACTAATATTAATGTATCGAAAATTAATGTTCTTTCGTTCAACACTCTCATAGGTTAAAAGAAATGATGAATTTTCTTTTAGATTTCTAAGAAAATAAAATGTGCGTGTTTTTGTGACAAATTAGTTAATTTGGTCTCTTCCATTCGAATATTAGTTTATCGCTAGCCCGTTGTATCAGAGTTATCATCCATTGATGTGAGTCCTAAAATAGAAATCCCACCATATAACTCACATTAAGAAACAACCCTAATTAGATATACACGTCTTTAACTTTGTAGTACTGCTCAACCCAAAATACTCCCAACTTTTCATTCGAGTAAGAAGAATGATAACTACGAAACCTTCTCAATTCAATAATTTCTTTTTTTTTTAGCTAGACAATCATGATATTAATAAACCGCCGAACACAATTAAATTGGCCTAATGAGTATTATTCAAGATCATTTGAGCTTAACAAAAACAAAAAATATATATATCACGATCATGACAAGAAAACACGGGAATCAGGGGGTAACCGAGGTGGCAAATGACACGTGTACGGTGATGGCTATGTAAAGAGTCTGATATGGGGTTATAACTAAGCTATTCTTAAGGGGAATATGTGCTGGGGGTCACCGAGACTTGAGCCAGTTGTCCCCTCTTTCTGTATTCATTGGCTGAGCATAAAGTGACAGACTCGAATTTCTAAGATACCCTCATTGCTTTAATCGGTTTTAACCATAATCAAATAAAAATGAGTCCAAAATTCAATAAAGCCTAATGTTATATTCCTCTTCCTGACTGAAATGCCCAAACGCCCTTCTTGGACTACTACAGTGAACTGAATTTCTGAAGTGACTGTTGTCCCAATAGAATATCATACATGCCATTTAGTGGTTGTAGTAGAAGATTATAAACTAAAAAGGGACAAAGGAATTTTGGGCTATATTTAACTTTTTAGAGGAGCTTTCCGAAAGACTTGAGTGCTCACCGAATTTAATAAGCAGTGGGGCCAGGTAGTCCTTACAAGTGTTTCAATGTATCTTAAATTAGGTACAATTTATAGTTTGGGCAGTTTTTTTTGGCTTCATAAACTAAGATCTACCTTTGGATATATTGAGTTGGATTCTGTGACATCACATATGTGGCTTTTGGAAATAAATCAAGTTGTTTAGACAAAATATCTACTCGCATCTATACTTTAAGAGGGAGCCAAATTTATGGCATTTGATTTCTTAATTCTTGTAATTGAAAATGTCCCTTTATTTTCATCTTAACTTTTTGGATAACTAATGTTACTTTCACATAGTTTGATAGGGGGATTTAATGGTTTATATTTTCTGAGTTAGTGTTTATATTTCTGTTTTGTTTTCTTTTTACTTTTTTCTCCTTTGTTAAAAGATAAGAGCATAAACTCAGCAAAACAAAAGAATAATAAATAAAACAACATAGATAGACCTTGTCGTATATAAGATTGGCATTACCATACTTATTATGCACTTTTATTAACTTTTAACAGAAGAAAATTAATAAAATACAAGATAATTATTATTAACTCAACCAATAAAGTAGTTTTACAGCACTCTTTAATTATTTATTAGGTGAACTTGAACTCTCTCCCACCTTTTCTTATCATTACCCGGGGTCCATCAAAATTTGTAAACAAAGGTGATCAAAAGTGATTGATTGATCTTCATAAACTAAAGTCTGCTATAACATATATGAATGAGCTTTTCCTATTTAATTTGAGTGAGTGCAAAAATGACGGATATTATCGTATATCGTCGAGAATTATTGGACAACTAAGATATGGTTTATCATGGTGTAAAATGAAGGGTAAAATAGTCCAAAGGAGCATAAAAATACAATTGTGGAAATAATAGAAATGCTTATGAAAAACAACGAAAAGATGTTTGGACGGAAGTTATTAGTGGGACTCTTTTCTGGGCAGACCCGTTGCTTTAATCGAAGCCCTTTACTTTTGCCGACCTCGTTTATTGCGACACTTACCCAATCCATCGGATACATTTTTTGTGACCATTATACCCTCCTTAGTCTCAAGTACCCAGCACCGTACGAAACCCGCAGCACCCGGGCTTTGCATTGCACCAATCACTAGACTAGTCACGAAAATGGGTAGTTTCGGAAATGCGCCATGACCATGCATGTTCGGGGACTTCCGGCAATATCGAATAAAAATAAAATCAAATGGGTCCAATTTCCAGCAATATGCATTTTGTGCCCATGCAAGCCACCATGGTTATGATCCTTCATTACAGGCAAGTCAGCTTTGGGCAATGACCATAAAACGATGTCGTTTTGGTATGACCAATTAATTACCACTAACAAGACCAAGTATATTCACCGTTGTCCGTACTTGGCATCACCAGTTCTTAATAGAAGCTAATATTAACTGACTATGTGCTAATTAATGTTATTCCAATAATTTTGCCCGGTTAATTTCAACTTAAATGAGTTATAAATGGTGATCATTAGGGAGATAAGCAAAATATTATGTAAAACCCAAAAATGAAATTACGAAATAAAACAATTAATACATACATAGAAAATCTAACACTTACCTCATTCAGATAGCTCACTAATTGCAATATAATCTGGAAACATGCAGAACATATTGCACAGTTGAAGCTACTAATAGTTACATATTAGTATGGATTGCACTAAATTGCTTGCAAAATTCAACAAAACTAGGATTAATTTCGTGATCATTCAAAATTAGGATACCCAATTTTTACACGAGGGTAATTTACAGAAGACCAAAAAAAAAAACACTTCTTGTTGAAGATCAAAAAAGAAATTAAAAGCAAAAACTAAATTATAAGCCCACCTCCCCCAAGTTGAGATTTATATTATATATGTTTTTCACCTTTTTTTTTGGGTTGAGAAAATTTGGTTAGCCCCAAACACCCCAAATCCTCTCCCCAACAAAACTCATAAACCTTCTTACGGAGCCTTTCTCTGATACCATTGACTCTGCTTCCTGATCATCCTTACCCTCACCTTCACCATGACCATGACCATCAACACCACCACCACCACCACCACCACCACCTTGGACCGATTCCGACTTACCCAACTCGTCCTTCCCCGAACTCAACTCGGACAGCTTCGACTCACTCGACCCATGATTACTATTAGTAGTACTAGCAGCGCTCTTGTTATTCCTCCTCTCTTTCTTACTATTACCACCACGCTTCTTGGATTGAGTCAACAACTCGTCCTCGAAGGCGTCGATGATCTCGTGAATGAGTTGGCGATTTGGGGAAGAGCCCCACCTGACCCAGTAGCTGGTGTAGCACCTGAAGCAGTCGCAGTTGAACTGAGGCGTGTGGTCTCTACCGGCGGAGCCGATCGTGATCTTGTAGCTGTGGGCCTGGGCCGGCCTTCTTATTGGGCTTGGGCCGGACGACGAGAAGTTGGAGCAGGAGATGAGATACGCCAACACCTCCCTGTCCTCCGGGGTCAGAGCCGCCGTGAGGGTGAGGATGGTGGCCGGGAGGAACGACAGGTGGTCGGATATGATTGGCGGTGACGGATGGACCGTCCCCTTGCGGTACAGCTTCTTCATCGCTAAGTTTCAGAGAGAGAGAGAGAGAGGGTTTTAATCCAACGGTGACTGAGAAGTTCCGACCTGGTAGGGTGACTCGGGTTTTATTCTAGAGAGAGAGAGAGAGAGAGAGTGCGACATTGGAGTTGGTGACATATGTCGGGGTGGTCTAATGAGAAATGATCACGTGCGACGCGGGAGTTTTCTGTAAATGGTGCAGTCTCATATTGAGTGAATGAGATTCGATGGTTGATCTGACACCGTGGAAAAGAGTGGTTCCCAACATGTGTGATCAGGATCTCTCTCTCTCTCTCTCTCTCTCTCTCTCTCTCTCTGTATATCCGTAACTATATCAATTAGGGTTTGGTGGGATTGGTTCTGATTATTATTGTTTTATTAATTATTATTTTAATAGGGGTCTAGCCGTGGGGCAGTACATGCCAGAGTTAAAACCTGGAACTTATGTTTTAAATTTGTTTTATTATGAAAAAGCCCTAACCCAGTCTCAAGAGCTCTTCATACTTTCCTCCTCTTTTTTTTTATAATTATAATTTTAGAACCAAAACCAAATCTCCAGCAGCTAGTTGAGGTTTTTATTATTTATTTTAAATTTGGGTTTTGAAATACAAGTTCTAATCATCTAACTACTAATTCTAATATAAGATAGCAAGATATTTTAATATAATTTTAATTAGAAAGTAATACCGTTTTGATGAGGTCAAAAAACGAACTCTCAGTTACGCGTAATTTAATTTGACTTATAAGCAAGAATTTTAGGGTCTTCAGCAATTGGAATCTGATTTTGGACAATCGTTGGACCGTAGTAATTGACTCTCTTGGTCATTCTAAATCTTCAAAGGGCAATCATGGTATTTTGAGATGGATGAATTGAATGGACTCTCTCTAGGCTCTATGGCTTTCCATGTGCGTTTAGCCAAACTCAATTAGAAATGGTTAATTCTCCATCAGAAAAAAAAAAAAAAAAAGAAAAAGAAATGGTTAAATCCAAAAGATTTGGTAACTCTATTCTAAAATAACTACCAGTCAGTTAATAAAGATAATGAACATCAATTAATAAAGATAATGCTCAATGGTGCTTAAGATATCATGGGAAGCGACCACTTTGCTTGCGGTATAACTTATTCAAGGGACCAATTTGGCCTTTTGAACTGGTCAAAACATATGTAACATAAATATTCACAATATAAAGAAAAACAAGCATAAAATGTTTTCACATATAAGTGGACAAACATGTAGATACTTGAAAATTACAACTGGGGAAAAATAGAATTTCTGGATGGTAAAGTTGCTAGCTGATAATTCTGCATCATTGCAATCTACTTACACTCGAGCATCATTTCTTATTTTCACTCTTACAAAAAAGATACTAATAATAATAATAAAGTGTAAAATCGACAACAATAATTTTTCTTTAATGGGCAGTAAATTAAATGTCGGAATTACTTTTAGTGCCTTTGCATGAGCGTCATTGTTTTGTCTTCCATTGCATAAAGACAAAAAGATACATTTATATGGTTCTTTAATAAAAATTTAGGAATTTAAGCAACGTAATAGCAGCCCCCAAAAAGAAAAAAGTCATCGAACATAATCCGAAACTTTGTTATTCCCCAATATAATGATGAAGTCCATGTAACAATGACTATATATAATCACGCGAATATCACCAATAAACCTCTAAGATGAACTTTGAAGACGAGTTTTGATCCATGACTCCAGATACTTGAGCTCTTCACTGCTTATTGAATGCCCAAGACCCGGATAAGCCTGCAAATAGAAGACCAAAATTTGTAACCGGTTAAATACCAATCGAAAAAGTCAATTGACATATTGACCTGAATTTATCTTACCTTAAACTCGCAGCTTACACCAGCTTTTTCAAGGAAGGGGGGACCTGCTTGTCCCGCTTCAAACAGTACTGTTCGGTCATCCACTCCATGAGACCACAGAACAGGCGTCTGCATATAAGATTAGATGTCAAATTTGCTGAATGACAGTAAAATTAGGTAGAAACTAGTACAATGGAAACTAGAGTTCAACTTTAGATGTCAGTTTTATTCGTTAGTTTCCCCATCAAGTTATGTGCAATTCATACATTACATATTTTCTCATACTGATTAACGTGCTTCTTTCACACCATAATATCATGGAATGAATGGCAATATGGGACTGACTACAAGCTGCTAGTATAGTGCCTTCCTCTTTCCGGTCTAAAGAAAAATAAGAGAGAAATGATGTTTGCAAATAAAGACCGAGAAATCAGAATTATTTTGAGTACCCTCTTGGCATCTGGCGAGATTTGTTCTATTAGTGATGAATTAAAAGGAACCCATCCGCTGAACACTGCACCTCCACCGAGAGTTTTAGGGTATAGCAAAACACTAGCCAACGTCAAAGCGCCTGAAAGAGAATGTTTAATATTCACATGTAACAAGCTGTAATGCAGATCCACAACGCAATGATGTATTCTCGTGTAGTGTGTAAGTGTATGTTTGCGTTAATTAGTGTGAGAGAGAGACAAATAGAGAAAAACAGACCTCCCTGACTAAATCCACACACGAATACATTATTAGGATTAGTGCCAGCAGCTATCTCCTTGTCTATAATCTTATGTACACTCTGAACAGCTTTAAGCACGCTGCTTTCATCTTTTGGTGAATCCTGAAATTTATTATTAATTTAATCAATAGCGAAGCCGCATAAGAAGTTCCAAAAAATAAATAAATAAAATAAAACTGAAATTGAAACCCAATTTTAATGAAGTCAAACCACAAAGGTTGTCTAGTGTCGTCATATACAAAAGGTCTAGTATTATTAGATTGTAAACAATTAGCAGTGGTTTAAACAGATTATGCACCAAACACAAGCTAACAGTAAGATTCCTTTCAGCACCTTCCGGTTCTAAACTTCTGAAATTTGGGTATTATATAATTTAAACTTTACAAAATAATATTTTAAGATTAAGAATTTCTAAAAATTAATATTTTGAGTTAATTTTTTAAATAGCTTTAATCAGTAAAAGATAATAATATTCTCAAAATTAGAGAGAATAATAAAGACTAATGCAATTTTAATAAAAAATATTATTATCTTTTGTTTTCCTATTACTAAAATTGGTCAAAAATCCAATCCATATATTAATTTTCATAAATTCTTAATCTCAAGATATTATTTTGCAGAACCCAAATTTCAAGATTTAAATTACAGAACACATTTTGCAAAATCCAAATTTTAAGATTTAAATTACAGAACACTCAACATTCGAGCTATTTTTTTTTTCGCAATTCACCCTATAAACTAACTGTTATAGTTTTGCTTTAGATTCCATCCAATTCGTGATATAAAATCCAAAGAGACCGGTTTGAGAAGTATAACATGTATGACTTACTGCCGTCACCGGAATCTCGTGAATGTCAAACCATGAGGCCATTACAGAACCATCTACAAGAAAATGTAACAGCGAGCATTATACTAAGCACAATTTTCTTAAATCTCAGGGAAAGGAAATTCCAAAAAACAAAAATTTCCAATGTCTATGTTGAAAACTACCTTTTCAAATGTTAGATCATAATAAAATTTTCAAGCTTAGTTGTAAACCGAAGGAATAAAACAAGTGAGGCCAACAAGGAAATGTTCCAAATATAAAATACCATGCTAATTTCTATTCAGGTCAGCCTCCTGATACATATTCCTATACTCTTTTCTCACCATCTTTCAAACAGTTGCATCAAATTTAGGACTTGAAAAAGAACTCTTTGCCTTTTAAAAGCAATAAACTCATACAGTATTTTCCTACTTTGTCACCTCAAAACAAATTAATCGTCTTCAAATATCGACTCAAGCCATGAAACTTACAAAATCTCGAGTACTAAATTCGTAATATCTAAAGCAAACAACGTAAATGTAATGCCATCAAAATGGTCTAACTAAAGTGGGGAACATAATACATACATAATTAGCTACTACAACCTTAGTTTTCGCCAAACCATTTAATTAAAGAAAAAATAAAGGCAAATTAAAGAAAACCCATGTCAGTAAATGACATTTAAGTCATGAAAACATATCCATGGAAATAAATCAATCAAAACTAGGAAGCAAAGGCTATACACGAACTTAATAGAGAACACATACATAATCAATAAATCACCCAAAAGATTGGGAGCAAAAACTTACAATTGCAGGTGACTGGGTTTGCAGGAGCAGTAGGGAATGACCAGATTGTGTCCCTGAACTCGGGAGAAGTGAAGAGGGTCTTGATGGGCTCATTCGCGCGTCCGGAGTCGCCCAACCCGTGAAGCCACAAAATGAAGCTCCGAGCCATGGAATCTGGTCTTCTAGAAGATGGGCTTGGCTGAGAATGTAGTATGAACAAGAGAGTGCAACTTAGGGTGAGTGTGAGAAGAACAATTGGCTTCGCTAATAGCATAAGCTTCATTTTGGATCATCCATGGAGCTTTATGCCGTACAATTTGGTCTAGTTTCCGAAAAGACTTGAATTACCCCTCTGCTTTATCGATTACTAGTAAGTTCCTTTGAGCTCCCCTTCCGGCTTGTTCTCCTGGACCTACTTAGGCCCTGCCCACCTTACGTAGCCCAATTAGCAAAGCCCTGTATCATTTGGAAACGAAAAAAGGACAAGGGTAGGACTAATTTGGGCCAAAATGGCTTTTTCTTTTTTACATTTTTTGCAAAATGACTTTTTTAGGACTGTTAAGCGACCTATGATCAAAAACTTCTTAATCATAAAAAAGTTCTACATAATGGTTTTTTTTTTTTTAATTATTATAGTCAAGAAGTCCTTGATTTTCCTAAAAATATCATATATTTTTAGAAAAATGTATAAAAAAATTTATTTGGCCCGTATCCATGTCATTTTCTCTTTGGAAACGGGTATAAACGGAATTTCTTTTAAGTTTTTAAAACAAATACCAATTTTTCGCTTTTTTCCCCTGTAACTCTGGAGAGGTTCAGCTATCTTGTGTTTCATACTAGATCCTATAAATCAGGAAAAGTTAGCTACCTTGCGTTTCATATTGGATTTCCTATGCGTGAATCGCCTGTAGAACCAACTGCCGCAACAGATACCACTCAAACTGATGACTTTAGACTCACGAGTCAAGGACATTAACCACCTTATTGTCTCGTTTGTTAGTTCTCAATTTTTTCACTTATTTTAAGATATGATCATTTTTTTTTTATTTTTTTTTTCGAAGTTCTAAATCCATCAAATAATTAAACTATTTTCATTCACACTTTTAATTACAAATTCATCTATAATTAAATTACCAAAAAAGACCATATAAGAATCAAATATAGCCATAATGATTATATACTAAAATTGCAGTATCTAATAAAAAAACATATAAACACATGAAATTGCTCAAACCTAGAAAGAATTTTTTTTCTTTTCATTCTTCAAAATCATACCAAAAAAAAAATTAACAATGGAGCATCAGATCAAAAGAAAAAAAATTGTTAGATATATATTAGTACTGCGAACTTATCGTACTATTGCTATAAAATTTACATATATATCGAACAATAACTTATCAGTATGGTGAGACTTTGTGCGACTAAAGAAAAACAAAATGGCAACATATAGTAGTTATGAGTTGAGAGAATCAAATAATACTGACAGAAATTAAGTTGAAAAAATAAATATCATTTGAGTTTTTTTTTCTTCGATCACATGATAAAATTGGTGGATAATGGGAAAAGAAGAAAAAGAAGAACTTGAAACAAAAAACTCAGGAATAGTAAAAAAAAAAAAAAAAAAAAGCAAGAAAACTATTGAATAACTTACAAAAGAAAAAAAAAAACCTCAAAATTAATTAAACTTTCAGTCTTCAATTTTTTTTTCCTTAATTTAGCTCATGTTTGTTGTTTCCACTTTCCATTCTTAATAAAAGAAAATTAGAAATGTGCAAAGCAATAATGGTATTTTTGGAATTAAAAAAATGTACAAAGAAAATACAAAATAGTAAAGTAATTCTTTTGTGAAGTAAGAAGAAAATAAATGTACATAATAATCAAATTGTTGATGAATTTAGAACTTCATTTTTTTTAAATTATTTTTAGTTTTAATTATTTTCTAAGTATTTTTTAAGTGACCATGGCATTAGTTTCAACTATTCTCACATCCATTTCTTTATACATGTTTCAAGAATTTCAATTTTTTTCATCTCAGTGGTTTATTTAAAAGTTTAACAGACAGAGAAGAAAAACCTAGTATTATTTTATTTTAGAGAAATTTAGGTGAATGACCAATAGTTTAAATTTGATTAAATAAATATTCATTTTTTAAATTTTATAGCTAAATGTCTATATATATATATATATTTTTTACAATAAGTAAATATATCCATCTATCAATTTCAGTTATTGCACTGAAATGTATTAAGTATATAATTTTTTATACTTAGAATATAAAATTTTACGCTTGGTTTATAAATATATATATATAAGACATTTTGCTATAACATTTGACAAATGGATATTTACTTAAATTAGGCCCAAAATTTGGCCATATTTCTAATAGACCCATTATTTTGTTCAAAAACCTGTTTGTTCTTTATAAAAATAAATAAATAAATAAATAAAAGGTCGTTTGTTCTTTTCTCTTTTCTTATGTTTTTTTGTCCCTCTATTTTAATTATTTTTTTCCTATATTTTTAATTAAAGTGACATAGATTAATTTTTAACATATTTACATTTTTATGTTTTAAATCCACTTGAGAGTATAAAATAAGTATTTGCTAGCCAATTAGTGTTTTTTTTCTCTTGATTTATAAAGGTATGAATCGTGATACTAGACCTATACCAAAATTTAATCAAACCAACTAAATGGATAGACAAATAACTTTTTAGGAGTGTTCAAAGTCCGCATAATCTAATTCAATTTGCACAAATTAATACATTCAAATCCATTCCGATCCATAAAAATGCGGATATACATATTTGTGCATATTAGACAGGATTGAATTTTTAAAATTTGTGCTTCTATAAATTGAATATACTTTTTATCTTCAAAATTACCGATCTAATCTAATTCGTATATAATGTACGTATATGATATATAATTTACACATTTGTCTATGATTCCCATATGTTATATAATAATCTATTTGGTGTAGTTTAAGGTAAAAATATATATATAATTCGGAATAGAAAACTAAGACAAAGGCTAGTTATAAGGTTTTATTAAATAAATCTAAGTAAATGATCAAAATTAACCAATCTAATTCACACATTTGCAGAATGGACATGGATTGAATTAGATGCATTTTCTAAAATCCACACTTAATTCGAATTGGATATGAAAGTAGAAATTGGATCAAATAAACATCCATTGTTTTTCTTTTCTTTTTTCTTTTTTTTTTTTTACACTAAGGTAGTTTTAGTATTAGTCCAGTAATATTAATCGATTTTTTCACGGTCCAAGAATATTACTTTGATACATACATGACTTTCTTTTACAAAATATACTTTCATTAAAGAATTATAATATACAACTTTCATCGCATTTGGTAAAATAAAATGAATATTCCTACAAATCATTGTACCTATATTTGGTTTGACACAAATGGAATGGCTACTCTAGGGCTGGTAATTTTCTATATAACACGACGATACGACTCGAAAACGACACGAAATAAATGGGTTTGGGCGATCTATTTAATTTTCGTGTCAATTTCGGGTTGACAGTGTAACACGTATAATAAACGGGTAGGTTTCGGGTCAACTCATTTAACCCGAAAATGACTCGTGTAACCCGTTTAATTAAACGTGTTATTTTCGTGTCGTATTAACACGACACTAATATGACACATTTATTAATATTTTAATATATTAAACGTGATTTTGATTAATTCTAAGCATATTTATACAAGTAAAATTAAATTAAGTAGTGCGAAATCGTGTTAAATTAGAA
Source organism: Parasponia andersonii (assembly GCA_002914805.1). Classification (NCBI taxonomy): domain Eukaryota; kingdom Viridiplantae; phylum Streptophyta; class Magnoliopsida; order Rosales; family Cannabaceae; genus Trema; species Trema andersonii. Next base: position 30,661 of record JXTB01000684.1, read on the forward strand.
TAATCATGTTAATTTTGAATAATCATGTCAAATGGATCATAATATGACACATGACATGTTTATAAAACGGGTTATACGTATCGTATCGTGTTACATGTATATTAATCATGTCGTGTTCGGGTTTAAATTTTTGACACGTTTATTAATCGTGTCGTGTTCGGGTTGGGTGTTATCGTGTCGTGACGTAATCGTGTCGATCCGAACACGACACAATAACACGAATTGCCAGCCCTAAGCTACTCCACCAAAATGGTGGAATCTTATATTTGGAGTTGACAACCGGAATATTCTTTCTATTCTAATGCTAAATTATCTTAAACATTACTTTCTAGCCTTCTAGGCATGTCCCTTAATATTTCGGTTAAATATTTTAAATATTATTTTCTAAATTTTTCTAAAAACTTTTGAGGATTTAAACACCTAACAAGTAACAAATATTTGTTATTAGTTATATGCATAAAAAAATCAATATTTTGGATCAATTTATATTTAGGTGTCCCTATTGTCACCTTATATTTAGGTGTCCTTACTGTCATCCCTCTTTTTTTCTTCTCACATTTTTCTAAAACTAAAATATCCCCTTCAAAATGACATAATTAGACATAGATAGTAATAAAATAAAACTCTATTTCTTATTGCACTTCTTTTTAAAAAAAAAATAAAAAAGTGAGACTTAATAACTTCCATTTATTGTAAAGAAAATAAAATAACTCACACATTTTTTGAGTCGAACTTCTAATCTAATACCGATCCCCTCCCCACCCTTCCCATTGAACTAGCCCAATGAGATTATTTCTTATTACACCCTTAAACATCTACTAAAATATCCATCCAATAAATCTTAAAAGATCAAAATAGTATATAATTAATTTTCAGTTTTCGTAACCATGAATGAACAAATCAAGAATTTCAAACATTTTGATTTATCAACAATTTGACTTTTAGAAAGTGATTTTTTGCCCCTTATTATTATATCAAGATTCAAGAATATGTATTATCACTAAAGTTTATCATTGATTTATTAATTGTAAACGTCCAAGCAATGCTATTTAGAGTGGTACTTGAAATGATGTAAAGCGCTGAACTTTAGAACAAAAACATTCCTCAGATTTAAATTTCAACTTTCACTCATGAAAAAAATCATATTATAAAAACAAAAATAATGAAAAAAAATAGAAAACAACACATATAAGAATATTAAAAAAATAATTATAAAACACACTAGTAACCATTTAACAGTATCCAGAACTACGAATATAACATTTACTAAATTATTAACCTAAAAAAAATATTCATTACAACCATAGAAATCCAAAAAGGTAGTGGCTATTGTTTGGTAAAACATTATAGTGGTTCATTAAACTTTTGGATCCTAAGTCCCATTTCTTACTGATATAGTGTCATTATAAGGACTAGAGGTCTGTGTGACTGTGTGGATATTCATAGTTTCTCTTTTTCAAAGAAAGGCAAAATAAAACTGAATTAAAAAGTATTTAAAAATCTACTAAAATAAGTCTCCAACGTGGAATTTGGGAGTTTTGGTACAAGGCTCATAATTTTATTTTATTTTTTGTTTCCCTTCTTGAATTTTGATTTTTGTACGTGTAAGTGTATGTGTGTGTGAAGAACTAGTATTTTGGAAACTAATAACAAGAATCCAATATAGAAACTAATGCCAAGAATCCAAAAATCATACACAATTAAGCCAAAAAAGAAAGAATCCAAATATAGTACCCAAATCAACCAAATGAAAAATAATAACAAGAACACAAAAATCATACACAAATAAATTTCCCATGGCATGCATGTAAAATAACCAAAATAATAACAATAATAATAATCCTCAAATGTTTTGGAATTAAAGCTTCCTCAAAATTTAGCTCCAACTGAAGCTTCTTACTAACATATTTTCTTTTCTTTCTAGAACTTTTTCCATCGTTAATCACCTTCCTCTTCTTACTTCTTTTAGATTTTTCATCTCCAGAACTAGATTTCTCTTTCATCTTCTTGAACCTTTAGATTTTGATTTTAAAAGAGTTATTGTTCTCCTTCATGTTCTTGGGCCTTTTTAATTCAAAAGGAGGAGTGGCTGAATTAGCATAAGTGTTGGAGCGGTTTTCATCAACTGTTCACGTGTCTCTGAACCGCTGGTGTTGAATCCTCCAACTGTCCACGTGTCCTTGCTATCCCAAAGAGCTTTTGACTTCAGGCAGGGTCGGAGATGCGGGGGTGGCCACCTGCAAAGACTCTCCGATGCTTAAGTCAGATATTTACCCCTGAGATTGAGTAGCAAAGATTTAGTTTTTCTCTGTATGAGTATGTCTTTTTTCTTGCTTATGAACTTTTTAGATGTTTCTTTTTTGTATGCGTACATGCCCCCATTTTGGGACGCATGACTCATATATATATAGTCCTGAGATTATGAACCACTCGGTTCCCAATCTCAGGACTGAGTACCTTTTTCCTCAAGACTTTTTCCAGAGGTCACAGGCCGAGATTACCGTGATCTCCCCCTGCACTGCTGTAGCCTAGTTTCCGTCGTCTCCTATGGCTCGAGTTTGTCATGGGCGAGATTTGGATAAATTATCGTTCTGTCAGGATGACTTGCCCCCTGTGCACACCTACTCAAGATCACATTAAATGCTCTATCTGGGTCTGGAGCTGTGAGTTGCTTTCCATTGTATTCTGGTGGAAGACCCTTGGGCTTCTGACCCCCCAGCTGTCGAGGTGAGAATCGGAATGGGCTGAGTCCATCCAAGGATTGGGATGGGCTCAGCCCTAACCTCGGACAGCCCAATGGTTGATATAGAATTACGTGCGACCTGCATGGCCTTTAGCTAGTCACTCTCGACACCTGTCGGACGGTGGGCCCCGTTTACGACCTGTTCTGCCACTTAACCGTCCACGTGGTGTATGATTTGGGAACGGGTCCCACAACTGCCCCTATTTCTCTACTTGATGGATTCGTATCCATCAAGTGGGGAAATCGTTTCTTCGTTCTTCCAATTTGGGGGATACACGTGGCTCTCCCCTTGCCGACGCGGAGGCACGCCATCCCATGTCACAAATTTTTTTCAAAATTTTGAAGTTTTGACTGTTCGGTCTCCTTTGCTCTCTCTTTTTCCAGAAAAACTCTTTAGCTCCCCCTCTATAAAAGCTGCATTTACGCTCATTTGCTACTTTACTAAAATCTTCAATTATTCTAGCCTCGTAAAATCCTAGGGTTTCCGACTTCCCCCTCTCTAGAGACTTTTGCTCTTTTGATCGTATCCAGAACAATGGCCTCAAATTAAGATCAGGAATTGCACCCCGTCGTAGACTCGAAGTTGGTTTCGCTGAGGAGACAGCTCTGCCTCCCTAGCGGAGTCACGCTACAAAGGTTTGAGGGCCCCACGGACTGGTATCTACGTCCCTCTGCCCCTGAAGACTCTATTATTTTGGAGAAAAAACATCTGGAATGGCTGCGATTCCCTCTTCCTCCTCTAATCCACCAATTTTTCGCTTTGACGGGGATCCACCCGATGCAGTTAAATGCAAACGGGGTCATGATTCTGATGGGGCTATCCCCCCTGTCAGTTCTTTATAACCTGCATATCGACCTGGAGGTGGTCTTTTATGCTTACAAACTCATCATCATCCCCAAAAAGAGTTCCTACCCGACCTTTTACCTCCAATCGCTCCTGGGACATCACATCTTTTGGGGCTTGCTGAGGTCAGACAAGCAATGGTACTCCCACTCTAGGCTATATGCCATTGGAGGGGCGTGGTGCTCCCCTTGGGTGAATGGAGAGCACTTCCGAATTCCCTCAGTTTTCCTGCAGAGTAAGTGCTAGGTCGTGGTTTTCGGGTCTGCGTTCTCCTCGTCTGTTATTGCTCACGTTATTTTGTCTTATGCAGCCTCTGCAGAAGAAAACATGTTCGAGCTGCATTTGTCGACGGGGCGGCTCAAAGGCCTGGAAGGGATCGTTATCTTCGGATCTCCTAGGGACTACCGGCACATCCAGGCCGCCCTGAACCCCCAGGTGATGAATATGATACCCAGGATGGTCTCATACCTTCCATTCCCTTTGGACACCTGGGTCATCACAAAGCACCTGCAGAGCCGACTTGATGCCTCTACCCTGAACCGATTCCGCCGGGATAAGCACGATCGAATCGCCATGGTGGGTCGTCAGGTTACGGCTTCAAGCTAGTTGGCGGGCTCCAACGACCTGGTGGCACCGACTAGCCACGAGCTCGAGGAGGCTGTGAGGTTTGTGGCCGAGGAGTACGTTAGATTCCGTAGGGAGGAAGTCGCCGCCCCTAAGAGGGCCAGAGGTGGGTTCATTTCCGCATCCTTGAGCTTCGTCGATCGGATTATGGCCGTGATCTCAACATGTTGCTTGTTTTTTATAGGTTCTGAGACAAGCCCATCGGCAGACCCCTCCCCCATCAAAGGGGGGACCGCAGGGCGTAAGGCTCACCCCAAGGCGCCCGCAGGCCATCATCTCGTGATGCCTTCAGAAGATGAAGTGCCCGCAGTCCCCCGCTCTAATGCAGGCAGACCTCTGTCCAGGGAAACGTCAATCACACGGGCCGTATATGGCGAGGGGATGCCCTGAGTCTGCCCGAGGGGTCTATTGCACCAACCTCGTCCGCCCCTGACTTCGGTTCGAAGTCGGGTGCTGCTTGCCTCGGTGGGGAGATCGCCGAGCCCAGTGGGGGGGCTCCGAGGTTGAAATCTCGGCTATTTTCCCCTCCCCCGGTCCCAATAAAGTGGTGCCACGAGGTTGGCTCATCCAAAGAAGAAGAGGGTCGGGCGGAGAAGAGGGGCAGGGTTGCCCCTTCGTCTGACAGTGATGACGACGGGGTCACGCTGACCCTTCTGAAGAGAAGAAGATCCGTGCACAGCGGCCCGTCAAGAGGAGATGCACCACCTCCTGCCGTGGCCGATGGTGCTCCCGATAGTGCCCAACTTTCCTCCGTCCCTACCGCTGCTGCTTCAGGGGCATGCTCGGTCGAGGGGGAGAGTGCCCTCACGGTTAGCAGGGTGGAGCCGTGTTCTATGGGTGCGGACAATGCCCAAAAGGAGAGTCCAGCCGCAAGACCTGAGCTGGAGGCGCTCTCGTCGGAGAACTTCGAGCTCGTCACTAGCTGTACCTTCGCGCAGGTTTGGCTCGTCTGGTTGCCTCTATATTTTTCAGCATCTTTGTTAGGTGCTGACTCCTTTTTTTTCATTTATCTTGCAGTTAGACGCCATCCAGTCTTTCTATTCCTCTCGCATCAGGGCCCTGATTGAGGAGCTGAACTCTCGCTCTGCACTAGCCGAGCGCAGCGAGGCTGCCCTTGCCGAGTTGAGGGCTGACTTCGATTTATATCGGAGCCTCGATGAGGCAAGGGTCAGCAGCACGGTGGCTCACGTCCTGAGTGTCGAGAGGAATAGGCGCGAAGAGCTAGCGGCAAGGCTGGCCGAAGTAGAGGCCGTTGGGCTTGCTCAGTCTTAGGCTACCAGACTAGCTAAAAACGAGCTCAAGGTCAAGGAGCAAGAGCTGCAGAGCGCTGGGGCGGAGATGAGGCTGGCCTTCCTCGCTCACGATAGGGCCGTTGATGACACCAAGGAGGCGAGGAAAGCCGAAGCCAGAGCCAAACTGAAGGCCCATTCTCTGCAATACAGACTCGACCGGTCGAACGAGGTAAGCCGACATTTTTACTTGGACCATATAAAATTGATGGGGGCTAAAGTAGAGTTGTCTCGCAAGCACGGCAAAGACCTTGCTGACATTAACGCCCTTTTGGTCGACTTGTCGCAGCGGCAAGTGGAGCTGAGGCTGACGATGCTATGGGATAGATTAGCGGACCAGGAAAAACTAAAGACGAGGTATCAGAGGCAGGTGGATATCCTTTCTGCTAAAAGTTACAGGTCTAACTGGGAGAACAGGGAATTCGAAGGCCACACTAAGGTAGTAATGCCAGACCAGTTTGACGAGCAGAAAGGCATCGAGAGAGACCACTATTCCGTCAAGTACTACATGCAGCAGCTTGGGGATGGGATCAGCTTCACGTACCCCGCTGACGTGCTGAAGATGCTTGCTGCGGAAAAGGACGGGCCCTCTACATCCTTCTCTGTTGCTAAAGAGCCTATCCCCATTTCTGGTCTGCCAGATCAAACTTTGGAAGCCCCTGGCAGTCAGCCTGGTCTTGGGGTCTCAACTGGTAAGGGGTCTGGTGCGGTCATTTTATCCAGTGATGAATCTGACCCTGGTACGCTACCCTCCACTGGGGCTGGTCCAAGCACCGGAACTGGCTGCGCTCCCCTGGCCGGAGGTAATTAGGGTCACTAATTTTGTACATTTGTAAAGCTGACCCTCGTTGTAACCCTTCGTATAAATAATAAGAGCAGTGCAATTCTCTTTAATCTATTCTCTTTTTCTTTATCGACTGTGTCCAGGGTAAACTTGACCCTTGTTGTAACGTCGTACATGATTTCGAGTTATTAGTAAGTCCTCCTCGAGCTATGATCGACAAGATTAGTTTCAGAGATAGGGATGTTAGCTCTGGACCATCCAGTTCTAAGGAGATATAATTTCTGTTATGACTTATCTTGACAGAGTTCGACCCGCGCGTGTGGCTGGACTTCTCCGACCCCAAGTGGGACCGTGCTCGGAATCAGCTCCTGGGGCTGGTTAACCACTGTCTAGATCTGTTGCTGCAAAGGAAAAGACCGGGGCTCAGCTCTCATCAGGAGCAGACTGGGCGTTATCACTCTGACGTATCTCTGCGAGTCTGCCCAAGACTTGCTTCTCGCAGATAGAACTTCTAGGTGTGTGTTCCCATCGATCGTTCCCTTTGTATTATTATTATTATTATTATTATTTGGAAATAATAAACAGGGCCCGATTTTAACTTTTGTCTTAGCGCCTAGCGTGTGCGTAATAAACTGTTGTTTGGGGAGGGTCTACTTTCAACGGGTAGACTCTGACCCTTTTAACCTTTTCTCTGTATGCGGCTAAAATTTTGTCTGGATGGGGTCTGCTTCCGATGGGTAGACCCTGACCCATGCTTTCCTTTTTCATACGTTTTCTCGGGCCGTCGACGGGCGACGCGACCCCCATAGTACGCTTGATTTTGAGGTCTGCTGGCAAGTTTTTGGTTGCGCTGCTCTTCCCTCTTCGAACTTTTTCTCGGGTCGTCGACATACGATGTAATCCTCGTAGTATGCTTGATTTTGAGGTCTGCTGGTAAGTTTTTGGTTGCGCAGCTCTATCCTCCTCGGGCGTTTTCTCGGGAAGTCGACAAGTGACGTGATCCCCATAGTACACTTGATTTTAAGGTCTGTTGATAAGTTTTTGGTTGCGCAACTCTTCCCTCTTCGAACGTTTTCTCGGGCTATCTGCAAGAATTTTATTGCACGATGTGGTTCCCATAGTACGAACGATTTTCGAGGTCTACTGGCAAGTTTTTGGTTGTGCAGCTCTTTCCTCTTCGTACTTTTTCTCGGGCTATCGGTAAGAATTTTATTGCACGATATAGTTCCCATAGTACGATCAATTTTTAAGGTCGGCTGGCAAGTTTTTGGTTTGCGCAGCTCTTTTCTCTTCGCACGTTTTCTCCGATGTAGTTCCCATAGTACGATCGATTTTTGAGGTCTGCTGGCAAGTTTTTGGTTGCGCAGCTCTTTCTTCTTCGTACGTTTTCTCGGGCCATCGGCAAGAATTTTATTGCACGATGTAGTTCCAATAGTACGATCAATTTTTGAGGTCTGCTGGCAAGTTTTTAGTTGCGCCTCTCTTTCCTCTTCGTACGTTTTCTCGGGCCATCGGCAAGAATTTTATTACACGATGTAGTTCCCATAGTACGATCGATTTTTGAGATCTGCTGGCAAGTTTTTGGTTGTGCAGCTCTTTCCTCTTCATACATTTTCTCGGGCCATCGACAAACGATGTGATTCCCATAGTACGATCCTTGATTGTGTGAATAGTGCATGGGGTCTGCCACTGTGGGCAGACCCCTTTTCCAGAGCAATCCAAAAGATACTTCCATGCGACAAAAAGGGAACTTGACCTGTTTTGGACTTAAACTCTTCGATAATATAGGCATTCAGATATATCTTACATCATATGCATGTGTCTCACGTGTGAATAGTGCGTGGGGTCTGCCACTGTGGGTAGACTCCCTTTTTATAGCAATCCAAAAGATAAATCCATGTGGCAAAAGAGGAACTTAACCTGTTTTGGATTTAAGTTTTTTCAATAATATAAGCATTCACGTGGGTCTTACATCACATGCACGTATTCTCACACGTGATACTTTTTTAAGTGCTGAGCGTTCCATGTGTTCGGTAAGTCTTTTCCTGTCATGAGTTCCTTCAGGACATAAGTACCATTGTCAAGT
>JXTB01000684.1:39098-57633 GCA_002914805.1 Parasponia andersonii
GTAGACCATGGCGAATGGCGTTCTTCCAGTCGACCTCCGCTCCATGGTTCGATGGGCCCACATAACGGCCGGTAGCTCTTCTAACTACCTGCCTTTAACCTCCTGCAAGTTCTTTTTGATATTGCTGAATATGGCTTTGTTCGTTGCCTCTGCTTGGCCGTTCCCCTGAGGGTAGTTCATGGAAGAGAAACTAAGCCTTATATCATACAGCTCGCACAACTCCTTGAGCTTAGCATTCTAGAACTATGTGATATGATCGGCGTGTATCTCTTTCGGAATCCCGTATCAACAGATTATATTTTTCCAATCTCAGGACTGAGTACTTTTTTCATCAAGTCTTTTTCCAGAGGTCACGGGCTGAGATTACCGTGATCCCCCCTGCACCGCTGTAGCCTAGTTTCCGCCGTCTCCTATGGCACGAGTCTGTCAGGGGCGAGATTTGGACAAATCGTCGTTCTGTCAGGACGGCTTGCCCCCTGCGCACACCTACTCAAGATCGCATTAAATGCTCTGTCTGGGTCTGGAGTTGTGAGTTGCTTTCCATTGTATTCTAGTGGAAGACCCTTGGGGCTTCCGACCCCCCAGCTGTCGAGGTGAGAATCAGACTGGGCCGAGTCCATCCAGGGTCTGGGATGGGCTCGACCCTAACCTCGGACAGCCCAATAGTCGATGTGGAATCACGTGCGACCCGCGTGACCTTTAGCTAGTCACTCTCGATACCTGTCGGACGGTGGGCCCCGTTTGTGGCATATTCTGCCACTTAACCGTCCACGTGGTGTATGATTTAGAAACGGGTCCCACAATAAGTAATAACCATAGCTAGCATGATGAAAGAAGATGAAAATGGATATGGAAAATAGAGGAAGAAAATGAAAGAAAGAGAAGCACTTGAACAAAAAAACTCAAACTGGAAACAACAAGAAGGGCCACAAACGATGCTGATAGAGAAAGGGACCTTTAATAGGCCGAGAAAAAAAAAGAATTTCTAGAATATGGTATTTTTCTAAATAATACCGCACACAAATAACAATTTTGGAACACGGTACATATGCAATTCTTTTTATCAATTGCCTTGTATATCCTAATTTTAACTATGTTGTTTCGCCATATTTCGACAGTTCTTTTTACTCTTTACGTTTATGTGCGGTTTATTGATTTGTTTATGAAGTCTTATTTAATAAATAATAAAAAGAAAGAAAAAAAAACATCTAAAAGTGAAAATCTTGCCATCCAATGATCAATAATAAAGTATAATTTCCAATCCGGAAATTTTTTTTTCATTTTGTAAGGATTAAACACAACTTGTTGATCATAACAGAGAAGAAGGTAACAAGGTTGACATGGGTGGGAAAAAAATTTAATCAGTTTTTTTATAACAGATAATCTTGCAGTTAATAAAAATTTAAAAGGACTGGACAAAGAAAATTCTAAAATTTTAAAATGACATGAGAGGTTTATTTAGAGGAGGGATGGTGATAGAAAGAATAAAGATGGCAACAGAACTACCATTTATATTTTTATTCAACTATACTGATTATTTTTTTGTTATTATTAAAAATAAACACTTTAAATATTTTTAACCTTATATTATAAAAAATAAAATAAGGATTAACTTTAGGGGAATCTTTGCTAAATTACTATTATTCCATTCTATTCTAAATACTAACCAAACACAAAAATCTTGATTCAGATATTAATTCCAATGTTCAACAAGATGCATGAATTGAATTCATTTGGTCATTCTATTCATATTCTAATTCTAATATTTTCCTATTATTTTCCATTAAATGAAATCAAACTCCAACTTAGTAGAATAATGTACTAAGAAATAATATTTACCTAATTATTTATCATAAAATTTATTTCCATTTTTTATCTATATATATATATTTTAAAACAATATATCTCCTTCCAACTTTTTGATACCATACATTATAAAAGTAAAAAAATAAGTGAAAAAAATATATTGTGAACCTTAAATTTTACTTAGAGTTGTCCTTTATTATTGCAGGTTTGAAATATAGCCTATATGCTTCAATTTTACACATGTGGTGTCATTTCGTTCCAATTTTTACAAAGAGTTGTCCTTTATTATTGCATGTTTGAAATATAGCCTATATGCTTCAATTTTACACATGTGGTGTCATTTCGTTCCAATTTTTACAAATATGGTGCTAATTTACCCTTACCAGTAGACAATATTAAAGAAAACTGACATAACGGTCAAAGCCTACCACCGACATTTTTGGGCATGTATGTAATAGAAAATTAAAGGTAATGAAAAAAAAAATAACAAATTTAGAACTTGGAGCATAAAGTTATTGCTTTGACCGCCGAAAAAGTTGAATACTAAAAAAATTCAAATATTAATCGTTAGACCTCTGAAATCGCGGCCAAAAAACACCGAAACAATCAGAGCCTGAAACTAGCAGTTCTGGCCATTTAGGTAATAGAATAATAAAGGTAATGAAAAACAAAAACAACAAAATCAGAGCTTGAAGCATAAAGTTACTGCCTTTGAATGCCAAAAGAAATGATTACTCAAAAATTCAAATATTAATCGTTGCATCTGAAATCGTGGCCAAAAGACACCAAAATAGTCAGAGCCTGACACTGACAATTCTAAGCATATGGGTAATAGAAAAATAAAAGTAATGAAAAAAAGAAACAACAAAATTGAAACTCAAAGCATAAAGTTATAGCCTTTGAATGCCAAAAAATTACTGATATTTAGTTGTGCTATTTCATCTACATGGGCTACTTTCTCTTTATGTCCTATTCTCCAATGGACCTAATATTTAGACTTGTATTTTAAGGATACCATAGATATGACTTGAATGGATTTTCCTTCTATATCATTAATAGACATTCTCTACGTTTCGAGTTTGCTTGCTCTTTATTCCTCTTCATCTTCTTATGGGTATTCTTAAATGCATTATTCATAATTATGTCTATTTTTCCTACTTTATATACATCTATCATACATGTGGTAACATACAATATCCATTTCAGGAATTGTTGAAGTGTCGTTATTCCTAGCATGATGGTTTTTCATTAGTAACATATTTTTCTTATTAGCAACCAAAAGGCAAGTAATGTAGTACTTATAAAACTCTCTCTCTATACTATTACAACAGAGTTATGTTAAACATAGTTAAATTGTACTCTAAAATGGACATAAAGTCCTATAGGCGCTAATGTAACTAATAAAATTATTTGGTAGGCTTACGAATTTTTGGTAATCAAATTGGTTTATAATTAAGGTTATTTCAGAGAACATTAAGAATTTTTTTAAAAATATAAACGGTCTCCTCAAGAAAATATCATTAATCCAAGTAAAAAGTTTGAAATTACAATGTAAGCATAAGGATTACAATTTCAAACTTTTCAAAGAAAGGAGATGAAAAATGAATCATAAACATAACTAAGAACAAATATGTGGGTCACCCTAATTTTTCAAGAGAAATAGATAATAAAGACTACCAGCAATTAATTATCTTCAATACTTACTATTGGCTATATTCTTAGTAGGGTAGACTATATGAGACTAACACTAATTAAGATCCATGCCTGTAGAAAAGAAAACAAAATAAAAACCAGCTACCAAATATATCTTAAATTTGAGATTCTTCTCAGATTTAAGATCTAAACCGGAATAAAATCTATACAAAAGGTAGTACTATAAACCAGATTTAGCTCTAGATTTATTAAAATTAAAAAAGAAAAAGAAAAAAGAAAAAAAGAAGCAAGCAGGAAGAGAAAGAAGAATAAGGTGAGAAGAGGAGGCCGGTGAAGGAAAAGGGAAGATCCCATCTTCGGCCTCCAAGCGGGGGTAGCGTTGACTTTTTTTTTTTATTTGGGAGAAGATGCATATAGAGAGAAAGACTAGGGTTTTTTAGGTTTGGACTTGAGAACACTAAGTTCTTTGATAGTGAGCTGTTTAACCTTCAAATTTCCACTTAAATAATGCCTCAATAGTATCATAACTTTCATCATATTTTGGACTAGTGCCTTATTTTCTTCCTTATTAGTCTCGCCAAACTCTTTTGTATCTAAATTCACTTCGGCATCAAAGACCCAAACAAATTTAGATATGTCAACTAATCGTTCACCTTTAGTTCAAGAGCATTGAACTCTAGCTTAGATAAAATTGCAGTTTAAATATTTATATCCAAAATTAATATTTCACAAAATTCTAATCACAATAAAATATATACATTCACATAAAAATTAAGTAGTTAATAATTTAAAATATGACAGATCATTATCGACTACGTATAATTTTAAAGATATCATAAATCACTACGTGATTACAAATGAATCCAAACATTACTTTTATATATAAGACAATACTGATCTAAATATATGTACAATTTATACGACATGTATATATATATATATATTTAACTATATGAACTAAATTTGTCCAAGAGAGATATACGATCAAAAATCTAAAATAACCCAGTATACTTTGCAACGAGGAAAAGATAATTAAAATAAATAAACCGCAAGTCAGATATATCATATTCGCATAAGAGATAGATTGAGTACTGTTTTGATATTTTGTTTGACTATATACGCCAAACTAAAGTGTAAAGTTTTTGACGAATGAGTAAAAATCAACATATAACAGAGTATTTTAGCATTATTGAAGGCACTAATAAATAAAGATATTCACTAAAATTCAAAGACCAGAGAAATTTTCACAAATTTGATAATATGGCATAAATGAAAAATGTGCCAAAGAGTAAAAATTATCTGCCCAAATATGTATATAAATATTCCACAAAGCATAAGAAAAATTTCAAGTACGGATGGTCAAAGTTGATTATGTACTTATATAATAAAGAATTCATTACGTAAAAATTTCATGGAAACTTAGATCTTAATCACAGTTTCATAGAGAAAAAAATATATGATAATAAGAAAAGTAACTAATTAAATAACAATACTAAAAATGATAATTTTTAAATAAATCATCATCCATTATAGGATTATTATACAGGTTTGTAATATAAAATGTACAAATATTTATAAATGCTAAATAATAGCTTAGGATATTGTAGAAATAGTAAACTATTACAAAAATAGTTGTAGTTTTACTTTTTCTAATTTAATAGAAATAGTTTTGTTCATGAAACAATCCAAATACAAGGTATTAAGTCCTTTAGTTCTTGATTCAAATACAAGGTATATTCTTCTCTTTTTTTTTCAAAGAAATATAATTATTCCACTTCAGGTAGCTATATAATTTTTTTATAGTCAGAGAAATGACAATAAGATCATTATTTATTTTTAATCATATAATAAACTCTTAATTGTGAAATATGCACATCATTTTTAAGATTATGTAAAACTACATAAACATGTAAATCTTTCACAAATTAAAATTGGAATTTTACTGTCTGGTATATATATCATGTATGAACCATTATATAGTGCATCACAAGGCAATGTGTACGGCAAACAAAATTTTTTACACACAAAAAAGAGCTTAAAATCATTATAACTTTATTATTTTAATACATATAATTAAAAAAACTATTTTACCACAACTTTAAGACCACGATCTTTCTCACCAAGTCTCTATATAAAAGAACAAGAGAGTGGGGTCTTAATAATCATAATATTATTGTTTCTTACACATTCTTGAATTCTTGCTATTAGTTTCAACACCTGAGATAGCAGGAAGATAATTAAGAAACAGAAGAAATAACTACATATTAAAAACTTTAAAAATAATGAGAGAAGTTTCTCAAACTCCTAGTGCAGTCCCAGACATTAAAAATTGGCCTCTCTTGTAGTTTTTTTAAGTGTAGAAAAAAAAATTAAGTTTCCTAATTTTCTCAAACTTTTACACATATAAAACTATTTTTCAATTTGATAAATTGGCAAATTAATATAATATTAATACAATATCATCTTAAATAGGAAAAATAATTTTAATCATATTAAAGATATTATCAAAACAAGTAGAGAAGATTTTCTCTGCTCTTTAACGTATAAAATAGTTTCCAATTAAGTTTTAAACAATTTAAAACCATATAAAAGACAACAAATTTCACTCAAATAGGAAAATAACATCCTTTCATCTCAAGATATAGTTTATACATATATTGCTAAAAAACTTTAAGATAGAACATAACTTCTTATTAAAGTGAATTATCTTTCTTTCCTCTTTGGATTTATCTATTTAAGTATATAGTTAATTCTATATATTTTTTTAATTTGAAAAACAAAAAAAAAAACAACCTTTTAATATAGAGGTCTTACATGTTTAAAGGGAAAAAAAAAAAGACTCCTTAATTTATCTTCACTATTAACGTGTAATGCCTATCTTACACAAGCTAATATTTCCAAAAAAAAAAATTCTTATTTTATTTTATCCTAAAAATTCAAATAATTAAATTATAAGATAATGAAATTAATTTATTTGATAAATCATAATTTTTCAAACTAAAAATATCAAAAATAATTACATTATTTTTCTTATTTTTATGCATGTAAAACATAGAAAATATCTAAGTGTTACATACTTTTGTTTCTTATTAAATGATCATATTATTTATAAAGAATAATAAATCAAATAGATATCATTAATAACAATTATTATTTATTATAATGTGACATACAAAACAATTAAATATATGACATTAATTTTAGTGTGACATACTTAATTTAAAATTCAATAATTCTAAATTAAATATTAATACAATAAATGACTATATAACACGTTTAATACAACGTTAATAAAGGTGATTCAGGGACCTATAAACTTCTAATTTCAAGCTTCAATAAAATTTGATAATCAATTAAACTCTTTAATTGAATTATCAAATTTATTAGTTCCAGTATTACTCGACTAAAAAACTAGAATTTCCAGTATTGCTCCACTAAGAAACTGAAATTGCACTCTTGAAAGTTACATTATAAATTATTCAAAACAATCATAATGTTTGTCTATTGATTTAATCATTATATACAAATCAATTTTCCTTAAATGATTCATAAATAGAGTTAGATTTGTAATCCGTTATCTTCTCTAATTACTTTTTTATTTTTGAGTTCCCATGATTTTCTAATGAATAACAAATTTGTGATCAAATCATGAATTGAGCGCTCTTTCATTCAAGTACCAAATCGTTACTCAAAAGAATCATTTTCTAACTTCTGTTAGGAAGGGATAGATTCTATATTGTTAATTAATATGCCCCACTATCTATATTATCATGTCTCTAATACACAAGGATTTGGTTTGATATAAACACATATATTATCTAATATATCAAGAGACATAAAATATAAATATGAGTCTATTAATTATTTAGGATTAAGATCATTCCATTTATGATCATCGGTTGATAAATTTGAAGATTCTGTTCTATAACGAATATTATCATATATTCAAATTTATCTAGTCCAATCCTATATAATCTCATTATATAAGTATCTTAATTTGATGTCACAACCTAAACAATTTAGATAAGATTGTTCCATTCTTAATGGTAATGGACTGTACTAGTAATTTTTTAATTAAAATTTTCAACTTTAATAATTAATTACGGACTAGTTTATATCATATCTCTTAAACTTAATCTTGTTGTATGTACAACTTTTATATATACCAAGTTTAAGGTTACAATTATAATCAATAAATTTTCATGATATTTATATATATTATCATAAATAATATATGCAAGTAAATAGAACTAAATCAATTATATTTATTTAATAGCAAATCATTGTTTATATCTTGCTCTTAGGGCAAAAACATTAACATATTATCCTTACAAAATACATTATATATGTATAACAAAATCCATTATATATGTCATAGACCACATTTTATCTATAGCCATTAAAAAGTTTATTCAACAAACTTTGCTACATATAACATTATTTGGTTATATAAGTGTAGATTTTGAGGAATTATATATTTATTTTTTAATATCAATACTTATATTAACTATAGCAAATCCGTAATTTTAAAGGGCACCATTCTCTTCGAGAAATATGCAAAGTTATAAAATAAGTAAGAAAACTTGAGTAACGATTCCAAGTATATGACATAATTGTCATCACCTCTATAACTAACAATGTCTATAAATTATAAGAAATTAACTAAAAGAATGAAAGGATACCTCAACACAAGCATATGTTGACAACATCTAAGAATATTAACATAGTCAACAAAGGGATTAGTTTACCCAATTTTACCTTCTAAAATAGCTAGAGACTCATATTGATAACATATTATAAACTTAAGACAAAATATAGAATAAAAGTTGCGAAAGTAAAGAAAAGATACAAGAGAGATATAGAGAGAATTTCTATAAAATTCCACTATTCTTGATATGTACAATACATGCTCAAGTGCCTATTTATAGGCTTACAACTATAAGTAGAGTTGGCAATTTTTCACACGACACAATGATATGACTCGAAAATGACACAAAATAAACAGATTTGGGTGACCTATTTAATTTTGCATCAATTTCAGGTTCACAAATGTAACACATAATAAACAGATGGGTTTCGGGTCAATTTACTTAACCCAAAAATGACCCGTATAACCCGTTTAATTAAACATGTCTTTTTCGTGTCGTGTCAACACGATACTAATACGACATGTTTATTAATATTTTAATATATTAAACGTAATTTTGATTAATTCTAAGCATATTTATAGGAGTAAAATTAAATTAAGTAGTGCGTAATCATATTAAGTTAGAATAATCATGTCAATTTTGAGTAATCGTGTCAAATGAGTCATAATATAACACATGATACATTTATTAAACGAGTTACATATGTCGTGTTGTATTACACGTATATTAATCGTATTGTGTTTGTGTTTAAAATTTTGACACGTTTATTAATTGTGTCGTATTCGGATTATATGTTATTGTATTATGTCATAATCGTATCGAGTCGAATACGACACGATAATACGAATTGGCAGCCTTAACCATAAGTAGCAGAATACTAAAAGTAATATATTATACTACTAAATTTATTTAGGATATAAAAAGGGGGTTAGGAAACCCAAAGGTTTATAGTTATAGAATATGAATATCCACAACAAAAATAATAAATTCGTAATACCTATTTTCTCATATTTATTTAAATCCTAAATTTGGGCGAATTTAAAGTTGAAACCAAGGATGATGGGGAATAAATTTCCTCAGTTGTACATCCACCAAAAGTCATTAACTTACCAAAATAGCTAGAGACTCATGTTAATAACGTATTATAAACTAAAGATAAAATATAGAATGAAAGTCGCTAAAATTAAGAAAATATATAAGCGAGATATAGATAGAATTTAATAAAATCTTAGTCTTCTTGATATGTACAATATGTGCTCAAGGGCTATTTATAGGCCTATAGCTATAAGTGGTAGAGTGCTAAAAGTTATATGTTATACTACTAAATTTATATAGCAGCTAAATGGAGAGTTAGGAAACCCAAAAGTTTATGATTATAGAATGTGAATTTCCATAACAAAACTAATAAATTCGTAACACTTATTTTTCTCATATTTGTGTAAACTCTAAAATTTGGGTGAATTTTATGGTTAAAACCAATGATGATGGAGAATGAATTTGGAAAATTTTCTTAGCTGTATGTCCACCAAAAATCATTAACTCAGCAAATCCATTGACCAATAGTAATTCAAAAGCAATCATTCTTTTACTCTCACCACATATAATATTTAATGTTATCTGTTATCTACTAATTGAAGCAAATTAATACTATATTTATTAAAATATTAGGGCAAAATGATACTATATTTGTCAACATAAGCGGAATTCTAAATTATAAAAAATAAAGAGAAATACTAAATATATTATTTTTCATTCTCGTTTTACCATCTAAGTATTTGACATATGACTTTTAATTTCTAGTTTAATATTTTAATAATATAATAAAATTAGAATTTACCTATTAATAATAAGACTGAAAAAGTATAATCTACGTGTAAAACTAAAGAATTAGAAAAGAATTTAAAAGAAAGTGCAAGTATCGTTCCTCTTGTTCTCAAAAAGAGGACACCACATTGGCATCAACAATAAAGGTCCGGAAATAAAACAAACAAATATAAGAAAGGGCCTGATTGGTCTTGACATAGCTTAGGCGGAGACTGCACCATCTAATTCTTGCCCAATCACGGAAGCCATAAGGCCGTATATCCAAGAGAGAGAAAGGAAGAAAAAGGAGCTGGGAAAACGCTTCTAGTTTTAGAGAGAGAAACCTAAGGACCAATTTTCCTCTACTTTTTTTTTTTTTTTTTTTTCCTTTCTTTCTCTTCTTTTTATATTTCTTTTTTCGAATTTCAAAAGTCCTTTCCTTTTTTTTTGGGGGTTCTTTTTTATTTTTTTGGCGGATCGGACGCTCGCCATGGAGGGAGTGGGGGCCCGGCTCGGCCGGTCGTCGACCCGGTACGGACCGGCCACGGTGTTCACTGGGCCGGTGAGGAAGTGGAAGAAGAAATGGGTCCACGTAGCGTCGTCATCATCGGCCTCAACGAGCAGTAGTGGATCTGCAGCAGCAGCATCCAATCACTCTCACCACTCCCAGATTCAAACTCATAACGGTGCCCCTAACGGTACTAACGGCTCCCACCTTCTCCTTTACAAGTGGACCCCAATTACCCAAAGCCAAAACGCCGCCATTAACGGCAATACCAGTAACAACGGTAGCAATAACGGGGATAAGGTTTCTGGTAAGGATGAGATCACGGCGGCGCCAACGGACGAGCCTCCCAGGCGAAAATTCAAATACATTCCGGTATTTCTTTCTCCACCTTCTTTTTGAATTCTTTTGAATTTGGGGGTGAGTCTGTAGTTTTGGGTTTTTTTGGGGTTCAGTTTCGGTAAAAGGGTTGCCGTTTATTTTGTCATTGTGTTGATTTTGATTTGAGTTTTGGGATAATTGGGGTTTAGGGTTTGGCTTTGTAGTCTAGGCAATTGGGATAACCAGAATGTGTTGTTTGCATATATTTAGGTGTAAGAATTGATATGGGTTTATTGAGATCATGGATCTTTGGGTTGTTTTGAGGTGTGTTCTGAAGGAGAACTTTTTATGTTATGCACTGCATTGCAAATGATGTGGTTGCCCTTTGAATAAATAGGATTATTTGATAACTGAAATGGGCTCTGTGGACATCGGCTACTTATGAGAATAATCTTTTTTTTTTCCTTTGACCTGGGAAGGGGGGATTTGAACTTAGAAACTCCATACTAAGAGGTGTAGTTACCATCAGGCGAAAACAATTTAAAGTTATGTGGCTGAAAATGACGTCCGTAAGTTTTTGTTTTTGTTACAAAATTTTAGTGTCCCTGTCATTACTCTATTCATAAGTTTACTGTTACCATTATATCATTTTCTACGATGCTCTTCCTTTAAAATCTGGGTTATTGAACTTGAAATTTGGCAGATCGTAGATAGCTCGTAAGTTTTAAATTATTGACTATAGTGATCGTAGATAAATGCATATTGTAGTGTAGTATTGATAATATGTCTTAGAACAGCTGTTATGCTAGAGAATAATTTCATGTATGTGTGAGTTCATTAGCTTGTCCTTATCGGCCATTGCCTTCTTACAAGTCTTTGTTTTGAGAGAATAAATGATGTGTCTTCCGATGATTGTTGTAACTTGTAAACATTAGCTTGTAGGGGTTTGCTTTCGTGCTATGGCATATAAGGATGTTAGAAACAAAGCTACATAAAGCGTGCTTATCAGATATCTTAGTTTTATGTTGCTGTAGGCAATGTTTGGTAGGAGAGAAGGAAGATAGGAAGGAAAAAGAGGTAAATTTCCTAGGGAAAGAAGATGAGAAAGGAATGAGAGCACTTTTCCCTTTGTGTGTTTGGTATGAGATGAAGGAGAGAAGGCCAAAATTCTCTCTCATGTTTAGTAGGAGGGAGAAATGGAAGAAATGAGAAAGTTTTAATTGTAGTTTAACTACTTTACTACTTGATTGTGAAATTCTCCTCTAAAATCTCTCCACCTTGAAGGGGATTGAAAGTTAGATGAATTGAGGAATTGAAATCCATTGCCTAATCCCTTCCCTCCTAAGGTCCTTCCTACCAAACACCCACGCTACCCTAATCTGTCAATTAATCCCCTACACTTTTTCTTCCTTCCATTTCTCCCTTCTACCAAACACACTCTTGAAGACAACATGAGGTTGTATATAGTATTGTGAATTTTGTTTGTCTTTTGTTTATAGCATTAAGTTTAGAGGAAAGTTATGATAGGGGGAACCATCTTGGTTGAGCTACTGGTCATGCTGAACTGGGTTTTTGCGGACTGGTGTCTATTTGGCATCTTGTTTCATTTGTGTAATGCCAGACAAATGCTTTGTTTGGAATAATAAGCATGATTGAACTTATGCTCAAGTTGAGTTGATCTGGCAAGGATGAAGAAATGGTGATGATGTGAAATACAACTGGCTCAAGTACCCAAAAGTAATTAATTCATTGTAACGGGAGGATGTCTTTTTGTTTGACCTTTGTAATAATATAGATAAATATATTTTCTTTATATTCACGTTATGAAATTCTTGGCGGATCTTTTGACTTATTCTGAATGTTGAGAAATTTTTAGGCCATTGGAATTATAGATCTCAGCAAGGGAAGTCGAAAGGAACTTTTCAGTTATGCTGTTTCTTTTATTTATTTATTTATTTATTTTTAAAATTTTGACAAGGCTTTCTTGAATTGCATTGCATTTAGACTGGCTTTTCTAGTAAAGGATGCAAGATTCTATTCTTGTATGTATTATATGAGCTTTCCTTTGAAGAATCACTAGACATGAGGCCGAATCTAGCGTTGCTTACTCTCGAATTAATGTTTTCACTAAGATGAAAGGTTTTGAAGATTCTAGTAATGATAAAACATCATTAGATTTCTGTTTCTTTGAAATTGGGTTGACTGAAAGTCCATGCATTTTGTTTAAATATCTTTATAGCATCCTTAAAGATTAGTTTCTGCATTTTAATTGGAATTAACCATAGACAATCAATGGAGTGTGTTGTATTTGGTTGTTGTTCTCTTTTACTAATACCCTCCCTTTCACCATCTAATTTTGCAGATTGCTTTGTTAGAGGAACCTAAAGATGACACAGCAGATGATGAAGCTGCAGAAAAGGTGACGGATGAAGCTAGACCAGTTGAGACTGATCCATTCAAGGATGGCAATTTGGATGAGAAACCTGACATTAATGATGTTCCCATGGAAGAAAATCAGGTGAACGTTCACATGCTTGTGCATTTTTTTCGTTTTCTTGTTTTCACTTATTATATGAACTGTCTGTGTTGGCAAAAATGCTCTTTTTATATGCACTGATGTTTACCCCCCGTGGAGTTGGGGAGCTATGGGTTAGGATTCTTTGGCAATTAGTAATTGTTTATGTAT
Organism: Parasponia andersonii; assembly: GCA_002914805.1. Lineage (NCBI taxonomy): Eukaryota > Viridiplantae > Streptophyta > Magnoliopsida > Rosales > Cannabaceae > Trema > Trema andersonii. The sequence continues at coordinate 52,522 of JXTB01000684.1, forward strand.
TTTCCTTCCAAAATAGAAGGTCAATCTTCAATCTGTGTTTATGAACTTTCTTCTACAGGAATTCCACTTATGCTACTAAGAATCATATGAACTGGCTTTATTCTTATATTGTGATTTGGAAATTTACCTCGATTTTTGTTTCGATTTCAGGACACAAGTCAGGTTGTACGCCAAGATCTGAATGAAAGTACTTTGGATCTTTGCTTGGGTTTGAATGCTCATGATGGCGACAATGACCCTGATTCTAAAGCTGATAGCTAGTTGAAAGAATTAACTCATGCAGGGTTAGGTACTGAGTGGAGGCCTTTGCCTCATTTTTCAGACATTTGGATGAGCAGCTGCCTCTATATATTTCTACCTGACTTCAAATGCTTTCCTCCCCTTGGCTTCCGATCACATTTGGGCAAATCTACGACTTTGGCTTGTGCGTGTAGTTTTAGTCTTCTTATTTTTCTCCATGGCTGAGTCATTGATGTTGTAAGAGTAAGACAGTAAGACCAAAACATTACCTATTTTTGAGCTGCGGAACAGTCAAATTTTTTCGCTCAAAGAAATTCTAATTTGTTCGTGAGATATGGACTTACGGGAACTATAAAGTGTAACGATATTAATTTGAGAATTAACTAGATACTTTAGCCGATGTTTCGATTAATTTCTTTCTTTTTTTTTTTTTTTTTTTTCCTGAAACAATGTTTCGATTAATTTCAATCCTATGAATCACTACTTTAGTACTGGGCTGCAGTTGGGGGTCTTCATTTGGATCATGAAGTATCATTCACGATTTTTTTGTTGCTAATGGACAGTAGTTGGTTTGAAAAATAGTAAAATACCCCCGCTTCCTGCTCTACCCCTCTCATATTCCTATGATTTAACCTTGACAGAGGCTATTATCCCAATATGATATTATAGGAAGGATTTCTGTTTGTAAATTTGCCACCTACTACTGCCAATAGCAAATAAGTATCAAACACTACTTGAAAGTTATTACTCCACTAACGAAAAAAAGAAAAATAGAGAAATCAAGATAAACTCTATTATTAGCTATCAGGGCTCCAGGATGTTCAAATTGAATGCCAAATTCTCGGTTGTTTTATTAGCAGAATGAGAAAAATGTAAAATGGATGAAACAAACACAATACATTGAACTTTTAAAGCTTTCCATTCCAAGCTGGGAAGCACCAATGAGGTTATGGCAACCAAAAGAAGCATCCTGACCCCCTTAACATAGTTCAGAAGATTTTCGTCATCATTCTTTTGCAACAGCAGCTTCTGCCTCGGATGAATAATCATGCCTGCATTATACAAAATGCGTCGTAAATATGCCAAATTCATGGACCACGCTTATGTAGATACAGACACAGGTCATATCAACCCAATATTTAGCATTGACACAAACTCCACAAAGCACCAACTAGAGTATTCGGAAGAGATTGGATCTTATCATTGATAAATTCTTTATTGTATTCACCACCTCTTCTTATAGGCCTGACTGATCATATCACTAACGAATCTTTCACTGAAATCTTTCTAAAGAGGCAAAAAGAGTATCAATGCAGGTTATCTACAGAAACAAAAGTACATCAAATGAACTTACTGTATTTTTCGATAAAGTTGGTAGAGTCCTGTGCCGGCCATTGCAACGTTTACGCTAAAAAGATTCCAGTTTTTCTGCATTCAAGGATTTCCAAAATTCAAATTCTAAGCCAAATATCAGTCTACAAAACTTGCAAAGAGACAGAGTCCTCAAGTCAAACACAACATACTTATCCTTCGTGTTCAATATGATGCTTAAAAGAGACGACCAGGGACAATTCTTTTTAGAAATTTATAGGGACAACCTGCTTTATTTCCTCATCGAACTGCAATGTGTAATTATCAGTTACTTTCAACGCACATCACATGCGAATGCATACATGAACACATTCTCTTACTGTTTTTTTTTTTTTGTTTTGTTTTTCCTCTTCTTCGGTGGGGAGGGGAGAACGAGGCCGAAATTCCAGAGCACCATCATTCAAGTAAATAGTTCACAAGTTTACACAAATCTCATTTTATAGTAGAAAGAGAAAAGAACAAACTGAAATTCTAATTCTCAAACAGGAAGGCTTGGGCTCATGATTTTATTTGGGCATGCTAAAGTCAAAATTTTACTCTAATGTAATGAATTAACCATTTCAATGAAATCCTCAAACATAAGAGGCCAATACAAGAAGTCGAACTTACCGGAGTGATAACAGTGCTGTAACGTGACCAGATAAGTCCAGTGCAAGCAACCGCTGGATAGATAACATATTCCCAAAATAAAATTACGTNAATTGGCCTTGAGACACTTTTCAAACGGCTTACTGTAAAGTTACAAACATACCCATCTGTTGAGGATAAGAAAGCTTTTCAGGTGGTTTAGAGAAGTCAGCAACATTAGCTATGCTGATGCCCCATTTAAATGTTGGTGCCCAAAAGTGAACTGCATTGACAAAGTGGTTTTAATCGATAAATACAACCAAAAATCAGAGTTCACTTTGAGCAGAAACAATATTTTACAAACAACAGAATTGGTATCAATAATCATTTTCTATCTAATAAATTGCGTAGTAACAGGGCTGGTGAAAGTTTCACCTGTTGACCGGCTGAGCCTGTTCTATAAAGACCATTTAAATAGAAGAATGCTAGGTAACTAATACAATAAATTCACTTTCAACCCGTGAAAGCCTGACTCCAACAAATCTAAGCAAGCAAAGAGTAATCAATTTCAAAATGCTCTAAACCCGTTTCGATTTTGTTTTCTACTCGTTAAAATTACATGTTTCACAAGAACAATCTAACCTTACATGATAATTACACAAAAATAAATAAATAAATAAATTAAAATCATTGAATTGTTTGCTGGAATTTATTACATCAAACAGCCCCTTCTAACCAACTTCTCCAATCTTGCCCTCAATTGGGTGCAATCTATAAACTAATGAAAATGTCATTATTTCCCTATGGCTGAACATATCATACCAAACAAAATTTTGGGCAAAAGAGACACAATTTGGATTAACATTTCAGCTCCAATCCACTAAACGATGACCATAATAGATTAACATTTAACTTAATCCTATGCCTCTATAATTACTAAAGATCAAATGCCATTCAGCCCCAAACCCAAACGAATTCCAAAAATAAATATATAAATAAAACAAGGGCGTATTAAATCCAACACCAAAAGATCCATTTTTTCAATGAGAATAAGATCCATATCATAACAAAATCATATGAACTACAGCCAAGAGAATATAAATATAAGATCTAATTCGCTAAAAAAAAGGAGATATTATTGAGATTGTAAAGCGAAAAATCAAATGAATCTCAATTGGGTTGCTAAACGAGTCGAGTTGAGTCGAGTCAACTCACTAGTTTTAGGGCCAGCCGGGTGGTTCCAGAGCGCTTGGAGCTTCGAAGTCGCCATGAATACCCTTTTCTATCTTTGCTCCTACTACACTAAAATCCTAACCCAATATGTGGACGGGTTGGCCAGCCACCATCCAATGGCTTTTTGCCATGTAGGCAATTTAGGGTCAAAGCTCCAAAGCTGTTTTGCTTTATATGCGATACGCTTATATATACCGGTAGGATTTTTTTTAGTCGATGATAATAATGCGCACGTTTATGTTATTTTTTTTATTTTTAATATAAATTTTAATTGACAAAAAAAAACTAAAGGACCGGTGCCTCTATATATATATATATATATAATTTTAAAGAAATTAAAAATAAAAGAAAAACAAAACAAGACAAGGTCTCCATCGGTTACTCTTATTACTCTTACAAGAGTAGACATAGACAGTCGAACTAGAACCAAAGGAAGAGTTAGAAAAACTTATGAGAGAAAACCCTAGGGGAGAGTTTTGTACTCTTTTTGGTGTGGTTTGGTTCTATTTTCCATGGGAGCTAATAGCATGCTATCTAGGTTTTGCTCCAACATAAGAATCTCATCCATTCAAAGTACCAAAACCTTATTCTCTGTAACCTTGCTTCCTCCTCCTCTTCCTTCCACCCCTTCTTTTGCTCAATCGCACAAGTGGGTCTCTTTCAGATTCAGTCCTTGTATATTACTGAGGGATTCGAATCGAAATACAGGAGCATGTCAAAACAGCGCCTCCGTCCAAGTAGTGGGTATGTCATCCGCTGAAGATTTAGGAATTGGGCTCAAACGGAAGAAGCTTGCCGTTTTCGTATCTGGTGGAGGCTATAACTTTCGCTCCATTCTTAAGGCGTCTCTTCAAGGATCAATTTTCGGGGACATTGTTGTTTTGGTTACTAATAAACGAGATACCCCCTTTATAATGTCCATTTCTCTATTACTGTTTCTGAGTAGTTGCTCGTTTGGATTTTATATATATATATAAATAGGTCGGAAATTCAATAGGTAATTTTTTTTTTTTATCTATGAGTAGGTATTTTTTTTTTAGCCGTTGGATCACCATCACCATCTAACGGTAATCCAATAACTATAATAAAATACACGAAAAGAAGTGCATTATTAATGTTTTTTTTTCTCGTATTTTTTATAATAAAAAAATATAAATACTAAATTTTCATTGGCCAAATTAATACCTATATATATTAAAAAAAAATACCTACTGGATTAGTGCCTATATATATATATATTATATGCTAAAATGACTATGACTTTGGTTCGTATGCAGTTTATGTTGTATTGGTAAATCTTTTAGTACCTTAAATGGTCCAACCTTCAATGTTGTGCTGGATTATTACGGAGGGTAGTTTTGTTTTTCAATCTAGTTTTGGTTTTAGATATCAATCAACAAAAACTAACCATTGTATTGTTCTGTTGATAACTCTATAAAAATAGAGTTATTTGGTATATTTTTGAGTTTTGGGATAGCTATTTTAAAGGATCAAATTGTCTAATTTAAGTATTTTTCTTTATTTTATTTTTGTCCGTGGTGTTTCCGATGATTACAATTCAATATAGTCAATATCTATTTTATTTTTTTAATTTCTAGTAGAAATGCTGAAATTAGGACTTGAATTCTGATGAATTTAAATGGCCACATCTTTGAAGGAATGCTGAACTTAAGTAAAAGCTGGAAGTAACTTTGCTGCAGC
>JXTB01000684.1:67388-79897 GCA_002914805.1 Parasponia andersonii
TAATACATAATAAATTCGGAAGATTATTATGTATTGATGAAATTTTCTGTTATTGGAGTTAATTTTGCCATAAGCATTGCTGTAGCAATTGTACCTAGATTTGCAACTAAGGAGGATTCAATCATCCCAACTTAATATATCTATTCATTTATAATCTCTTATTTAGGTCATATTGTTTTATGTTTGGAATTTATATTTTTTTTATTTTACATCTGTCAATTCTTATAATTTATTAATTCAACTTATTTGACATTAGTTTTATCCAACTAATTTTGTTAATCAATCCCTGTGAAGACGATACTCAACTCATTACTATATTACTTGTTCGGCACATGCACTTGCGTAGTAATTATAAAATAACACCAACATCTGTCTATACATTATTATTATTATGCTAATTATCTTTTTTGAATATAAACAAAGCTCTGCTATTGTCAATTGAGACTCTGTAGGAGTCATTGGTTACAGTTTTTTAGTTGAGTTTTAAGCTTTTGTTCTTGTGGGGTAGTCATATAATCAAAATGTTGTCTGGAGTTTTTGAGTTTTGACCTCAAAAATTGTGCAAATGGAGGATCTCCGTAGAACAATGCTAATGATTTTCTGTGATGCGAATCGAAAGCAACTTTTAAAGAATTCAAACCTTAAACATTAGCCGCATTTTCTTTAGGGTTAAAGGTGAACGATGTTGAAATTCTTCTATTTAGATTTTGTGCTCATTTTGTATATTGTCTTTTATGGTAGGATGTGGAGGTGCTGAGTTTGTAAGAGAGAAAGGTATCCCTATTATCTTGTTTCCCAGAATTAAGGATGAAATTGATGGAGTATCTCCGACCAACCTTGTAGCTACTCTTAGGTCAGCATCTTCTTCCACAACGCTGATTGAGTCTTTACTTCTTAGAAATTAGTAAAGGTTGAATCTGTCACACCAGTTGTAACATGCAATATATAAGGTTACAAACGTTTATAATAAATTTTTTCGATAAATAATATTACCAAAATATTATGTTCCAACTTTGAGTAGAATTTCGGTAGCACTTCAAAACAAATGATTGTTAACCGTCGAGGGCTGTGTTCCACACAGAGTCTTTAAAACTGATTCGCTCCCTCCACCAGAATGCTTGAGGATTTTGCGAACGTCAGTCTCCCAGGATACAACGACGAAGAGCAGCAGGTGAAGCACCAACACCTCCACTCTACGAACTGGATAGGTTCGAACTCAAAATTTCTAGACACTCGAAAAGCTCTAGCTAGAAAAACCTGAGGAACTCAAGAACACTTGAGAGAGAATGGCAAAGAGAAGAAGGAATCTGTTTCTTTGTTTTGGTGTGTGGAATGAGGAGGGGAAGCTCACTTTTATAGTCTCCAAGGAGGGACTTAGTAGCAAAACTAGAAAGATTTTTCATTAATCTCAAAACGTTTTCCAGAAACCAGAAAGGCTTCTGTTACTAACGTTTTTTTTTTTTCCATTAAACTGTGTAACATCCAAAACGCTCATTCTGGTTCATAATGGAAGGAAAAAAATATTAGGCCATAACAAAAGGTTGGGCTTACTATGGTCCAAGTTTCGACTCGGCATTCGTGTCCGCAGGTGTAGGCACACACGAGCTCATGAAAATTCAGGCCCAACCCCGAAGATTTGCACCCCCCTGCGCGTGCCTGTGAGAGCATCTGTGGTTGTTATTCTTACCACCATCACAAAACAAGGTTCTATATAAACCACTTGCACCATGCATTTCCCACCAATGTGGGACTATAATATTTTTCCTTTCATTTTCCATTTCAATGGTACACTTTTGAGCAATAATTTCTCATTTATCCGTGTACCATTTTGAGCGTGTGAATATACGAAATCGATGTCCTCGCAGAGGAGAACAAGAATTCACTAAGATCTTTCATCAACAAGATGTGGATCCTACTCAATTTTTAGCTTCAAAATGGTCCATGAAAATGGGTTTTATAACAAATTTAATCTTTAAAATCCACTTGGGCTTCTAAGCCCAAGCTAAGCCCAAATTATTTCCTTAACCCATTTTTCCAACAGAATCATCTCCTGGTTATAATCCTCTTTGCCTAAGATTTTATTGCTTTTATTCAGCACAGAACTTATATAAAAATGTAAACCTTTTATAACCCTTTCTGCTATTACATTGCATTATTCTTGAAACTATGAACAATAAGCTATGCTAGATGGTAAAGTACTATCTAAACTGATTATCATTGTGTATGGTCAGTCTGTTCTCATGTTAAAGCCTAATTTAACGGAAATGCAACTGTTGTAAATGTATCTATTTGGTGTTTGCTCATGACCTTGAACAATCTGTTTTGATGCAATATTTGAGAGCAGCTACTTCATGCCATTATGCTATTCATAGGACCTTTTATCCATTTCTCCCATCTTCCTTGTTAGTAATATCAAGACTACCCTTAACACTGGGTGATGGCTATTGTATGAAACTAGCACCTTGTAATGTATTAACAATTTGAAGAGCTTGTCACAAAAACTAGCATCTTGTTATTTATTCACAATTTGAAGAGTCTTGTTACATAATCTTTGTTCTTTATCTCTATAAATCTGTGAAGTTATATTGAGTATATCTATGATGTTTAAAACTTTATAGCCAGCAGAGACCTGCATGAATTGGATTCTTATGAGAAGCTCTTATATATTATATCACTGCTAATTATTTCTATAATTTGTCTTAATCAGGGGATTCGAGGTTGACTTTGTCCTCCTAGCAAGATATTTGAAACTCATACCAGCTGAGCTGATCCGAGCTTATCCCAAATCCATTCTCAATATCAATCCGTCGCTTCTTCCGGCTTTTGGAGGCAAAGGTTATTATGGGATGAAGGTGCATAAAGCAGTCATTGCTTCTGGAGCAAGGTGTGCTCTACCATTTCCAAACCTTTAATTTTCCAATCTGACTTTTTCAAAATTGGGAGATATTTCTCTTACTGCGTGCATTTTACATAGTTGGATTTTCACTGTTTTCATTTTTGCTTAGATTCTCTGGTCCAACAATACATTTCGTTGATGAGCATTATGACACTGGGCGTATTCTTGCTCAACGTGTTGTCCCTGTGTCCCCTAATGATACTCCTGAGGATCTGGCAGCAAGGGTTCTTCAGGAGGTAATAAATCCTTTTAATATTATCTCGAATCTCTTCATTAATTCACATTTATTTATTTATTTGTGGAACAAAGCAAACTCATATTGAATTTTTAACTCAAAGTAACCTCACAACTTGAGTTGCAGATGGATGTTCCATAACTAAGTATCCTTTGGCTCACTCACATTTGTTCTTTTAACATTGTCGTAGGAACATCGATTATATGTGGAGGTGGTAGAAGCAATATGTGAAGATAGGATAACTTGGAGGCAAGATGGTGTCCCTCTCATACGGAGGAAAGAAAATCCGAACGAGTTCAGATAGCGAAAATTCACATATATATTCCATTACGTAATGGTGGCATAATTGCCTGAGACTTGTTGATTCCTGTATTGTAGGAGAAAAGTACACAAACTGCGAGCGGGCGTTTTCCTTGTTCCCAGCAGCATCGGCTTTAGGCTTACTTTTAACATTATATCCATCCGGGTGCTCATTTTCCACGAGAGTCCAAGACGATGACAAATATCTAGTGGACAGAGTTTTGCAAATTCTCAATAGGTTTTGAAGATTTAAAGTCTGGGTTTTACATGTTCTAATTATAGTGTTGTTTTAGTAATGAATGAACGAGGAGGAGAATATTTTCTTGCTGCCTTTTTAAATTACGAGGTCGAATTCATATTGTAATTTGGTTTTTATAATGTAGGTTTGTGTTGAATAAAAAACTACATGTCGTTTCATTTAGAATGCCAGTTTCGTTACTACTTGGTCTACCATCGGGTAATCTATGGTAAATGACTTGGAAGGGAAAGAGAGAGAGATTGATAAATTGGTGTACAAGCTAAAACTAAGATTTGAATCAGCAAAAGTATTTGCTGTACAAGCTACCGTTCAATTCACAGAAACCCATAACTTCAATTCCCAGCTCCTTTACAAATAATTGACATTGCTAATCAGATTTCAAGCTCTCAATAACTTATAGACCACAAAAAAAAAAAAAAAAAAAAAAAAAAACAGAAATGAACAAACTACATATGTATACACAAACACACAAATTCAAACCTAACAGTAGTCGAGTCATATATCTACATATCAGACCTAAATTTCATCCTTCGAACTAAAAATAATAATAATAATAGTAACATGAAAAGCTGAAAATCAAAATAGCTCATTACATTCAAATCTGAGACAAAGACTTCATAGACGAGAGAGAGAGAGAGCTAAGTCCTTGTTTGTCTATTCTTTCTGGGAAGAGTGAGTGAGTGAGTGAGCGAGCGAGCGAGCGAGAGAGAGCGAGATTGGGTTCGAAAACCCGAAAAAGAGCAGAAGGAGGCGAATACGAATTTGGCGCAGAGGCTTTTGGGTTTGGGGATGCCAAAGCAAACTAAATAAAAATTTTGTGCTAAACCGAAAAATTAAAAAGACGAATATTTTTGTTAGCTTTTAAGGGATTTTTTTATTTTTGCCCCCCGATTTATCTACAGGATTTCAGGTTACCCCTAGACTCTAAAAAGTTGTATAAATGGTCCTTAAACTATAAAAATGGCCATTCCGTCAGTTAACTAAGGGAAAAAAGTCGTGCTTATCACATGAACAAATAATGAAGGTTAATCTAGTAATTTAACAAAATAAAAATAAACACGAATAAAAACCTAGAAATTAAAATGTATAAAGCCAAAAAATAATAATAATAAATAAAAGTTTTATTCCCCCCAAGGCCAAAAAAAACAAAAATAACAAAAAAAAAGCCAAAGGTCTTTAAAAAAAAAAACATATATGCCAAGACTATCTAACAAGATAGTCTTGAATATCCAGTATGTCAAGAATCCTCCGACATTATTATGTTGAACAAATCAACGATTCCAACTCACCAACCAGCCACAATAGGAACAGTAAAAAAGTAGCCGTAATAGGAATAGTAAAAGTCACAATAGGAATAGTAAAAAGGGCAGCAGCAATAGCAATAGTGAAAAGAGCAGCCGTAATAGTAATAGAAAAATATGGTGTTCACACCACCTTTCAAGTTCTATAAATACGGAGGGCTTCATTACTTGTTTTGCATCCCATTCTAAATCCTCTTCCTTTCTAAGAGAGAATTCAAGTCTAGGAATTCCTCTTAGTGTCCTACTTGTCTTCTCCTAAATTATTTAGAGAGAGCGTTTTCTCTTATTTCAAGAGAGAGAGAGGTTCATTTGTTCTCTCCTTGTATTTAAAGATAAGTGAGTTATAATCTCCTTTTCAGAGTGAAATTCTTCACAGCCTTATTCGTGGACGTAGCCTAAATTGGGTGAATCACGTTAATTCTTTTGTGTGCCTTATTTTTTTCATTTTACCCAAATTCTTTCAACTCGTATTTTAGTTATGTGTTATCATTTCTGCAAAGCCGATCTCCTAACAGTGGTATCAGAGCCATTGGTTGAAGTACTGTTCACGTATACGGTATTGTTTACGTACACGGTACTATTCATATGTAGTGAAACGGTGGTAACTGAACAAATCATAGTGAACAAAAATGGCGGCAAAATTCGATATTGAGAAGTTTAATGAGAATAATTTCTCTTTGTGGAAAATGAAGATAAAAGCAATCTTGAGAAAAGATAATTGCCTAGTAGCAATTAGGGAAAGGCCTGCTGAGATTACTGATGATAAAAAGTGGGATGAGATGGATAGCAATGCTGTCGCTAACTTACATCTGGCGCTAGCAGATAGAGTCCTGTCGAGCATTGAGGAGAAGAAGTCAGCCAAGGAGATATGGGATACACTGACAAACTTGTATCAGACCAAGTCACTTCACAATAAAATTTTCTTAAAGAGAAGGCTTTATACCCTTCGAATGGCAGAATTAACAACAGTGACCGGCCACATCAATACCCTCAACACTCTATTCTCATAGCTCACAACAATGGAGCATAAAATAGAGGATAATGAACGTGCAAAAATCTTACTTCAGAGTCTACCTGATTTGTATGATCAACTCTTCATAAATATGACCAGCAATGCTACAACTCTAGTTTTCAACAATCTTACAACTGTTGTTCTCGAAGAAGAAAATCGGCGTAAGAACAAAGAAGACAGATTAGCAAGTTCACAGTAAGTAGAGGCTTTGACAATGAGAGGAAGATCAATGAAATGTGGCCCCAGTGGAAGTCAGAGTCATGGTAGATCAAAGTCAAGAAGTAAGAAGAATGTCAAGTGTTATCACTATGGCAAGAAAGGGCACGACAAAAGGGAGTATTGGCAACTCAAGAAGAATCGAGATTCCAGAGGAAAGGACCTCGAGTCATCAAATGCTCAGGGGAATATTGCAAATACTTCAGATGATGGAGAAATCCTATATAGTGAAGCAGCAACAATTTCTAAGGACAGATGACAGCTCACTGATGTTTGGTTAGTAGATTCGGGAGCAACATGGCACATGACTTCTCATAGAGAACGGTTTCACACATATGAACCTGTCTCTAAAGGATCTGTATTCATGGGTAACGAACACGCTTTAGAGATCGCTGGGATTGGTACTATCAAGATAAAGATGTACGAAGGCACTATTCATACTATTCAAGAGGTGCGACATGTGAAGGGCCTGAAGAAAAATTTACTATCATTGGGACAATTAGATAACCTTGGTTGCAAAACTCATGTCGAGAATGGGATCAAGAAATTATGAAGGGCACGCTTGTAGTAATGAAGGCAGAGAAAATCGCAGTGAATCTATACATGCTTAAAGGAGATATACTGATGGAAGCGGAGACATCAGTTACTTCAACAAATTCCAGAGAAGAATCAACGATGATGTGGCATTGTAAGCTTGGCCATATGTCGGAACGAGGCTTGAAGATTCTCTCTGAACGGAGATTACTTCCTGGTCTCACAAAGGTATCTTTATCCTTTGGTGAGCATTGTGTCACAACCAAGCAGCACAGATTAAAGTTTAGTACATCCAGTTCTAGAAGTAAAAAAATTCTAGACTTAATTCACTCTGATATTTGGCAAGCACCGGTAATATCCCTAGGAGGAGCTAGATACTTTGTATCTTTTATTAATGATCACTCTAGGAGATGTTCAGTATATCCTATCAAGAAGAAGGTAGATATGTTTTTAGTCTTCAAAAATATTCAAAGTATAGATAGAGCTTGAATCTGGAGAAAAAATCAAGTGTTTAAGGATGAAAAATGGAGAAGAATATACAAGCAATGAATTTGATAAATTCTGTCAATAAGAAGGTATCAAAAGTCAGTTCACAGTGGTGTACACTCCTCAACAAAATGGAGTGGCAGAGCAGATGAACAGAACCTTGTTGGAAAGAACAAGAGCAATGTTGAAAGCTGCAGGTCAACCCAAGACATTTTGGACAGAAGCAGTCAAAACCGTCTGTTATGTGATTAATCGATCTCCATCAACAGCGATTGATCTGAAGATACCGATAGAGATGTGGACTGATAAGCCAGCTGATTATTCTCGCTTCCATTTGTTTGGATGTCCTGTGTACGTGATGTACAACGCTCAAGAAATCATAAAACTGGTTTTAAAGTCCAGAAGGTGTGTACTCTTGGGATATACTGATAGAGTCAAGGGATATCGCTTATGGGATCCCACTACCCATAAGATTGTCATCAGCAGAGATGTGATGTTTACAGAGAATAAACTATAAGAGAAGGGAGACGATAGCAGACTAGAAACTACTACAGTTCAGGTAGAAAAGAATACTGAAGATTCAGATTCTTCTGAAGTAGCACCAGAGTACGAAGTAGAAGAACCAGTCGAGGAAGAGGCTTCTGAAATTCGTCGATCAACTTGTGAGAGAATAACACCGATATGGCACTCGGATTATATCACTGAGAGTAATATTGCATATTGTCTTCTAACAGAGGATGGAGAGCCAATAACTTTCCATGAGACTACCAAAAGCCCGGATGTATCCTTATGGATGACAATAATGTAAGAAGAGATTGAAACTCTTTACAAGAACAACACATGAGATCTTGTTTCGCTACCACAAAGAAGGAAGTCTATTGGCAACAAATGGGCCTACAAAATCAAGCGTGATAGCAATGATCAAGTGGAGCAGTATCGTGCGAGATTGGTGGTAAAAGGATATGCTCAGAAAGAAGGTATTGATTTCAATGAGATATTTTCACTTGTAGTTCGACTGACAACAGTTAGAGTAGTTTTGGCGACATGTGCTACGTTTGACCTACATCTAAAATAGGTAGATATGAAAACTGCTTTTCTTCATGGAGAATTTGAAGAAGAGATTTATATTCTCCAACCAGGAGGTTTTGCTGAAACAGGCAAGGAGAACTTGGTTTGTAGGTTGAGCAAATCTCTATACGGTCTCAAACAGGTGCCGAGGTGTTGGTATAAGAGATTTGATTCCTTCATCATAAGCCTTAGATACAACAGACTCAGTTCAGACCACTGCACATACTTCAGGAGGTTTGATGAAGATAGTAACTTTATTATCTTATTACTGTACGTGGATGATATATTGATAGCGGGCCCCAACAAAGGCAGAATCAAAGAATTGAAGGCACAATTAGCTAGGGAATTTGATATGAAGGACTTGGGACTAGCAAACAAGATTCTAGGGATGCAAATTCACTGAGACAGAGATAATAGGAAGATTCGGCTTTCTTAGAAGAATTATTTGAAGAAAATCTTACGCCGCTTCAATATGCAAGATTGTAAGTCGATTTCTACCTCACTTCCTATTAACTTCAAGTTATCCTCTGGGATCTGTCCTAGCAATGAAGCAGAGAGGATGGAGATATCTCGAGTACCGTATGCATCAGCAGTAGGAAGTCTAATGTTCACTATGATATGTACAAGACCAGACATTGCACAAGCAGTGGGAGCGATTAGTCGATATATGGCGAATCCTGGTGGAGAGCATTGTAATGCTGTGAAAAGAATTTTGAGATACATCAAAGGAATCTCAGATGCTGCATTATGTTACGGAGGATCGGAATTTACTGTTAGAGAATATGTTGATTCAGATTTTGCGGATGATCTTGACAAACGAAAATCTACTAAAGCTATGTGTTTACTCTTGCAGAAGGAGCTATAAGCTGGGTTTCGAAACTATAAACTGTTGTGGCTTTATCTACAACAAAAACAGAATACGTCGTAGCTATACAAGCTTGTAAAGAGGCTATTTAGATTCAAAGGTTATTAGAGGAGCTCGGGCACAAACAAGAAAAAATTCCTCTATTTTGTGACAGTCAGAGTACCTTGCACATTGCAAGGAATCCAGCTTTTCATTCCAGGACAAAGCACATTGGCATTCAATATCACTTTGTTCGAGAGGTAGTAGAAGATGGAAGTGTGGACATGAAGAAGATTCACACAAAGGAGAACTTAGCAGATGCTTTAACCAAACCAATCAACATTGACAAGTTCCAATGATGTAGATCCTTATATGGCCTAGCAGAAATATAAGCAGCATGGAGAATTGACAAGGGAAGAAAAGAGAGATTTATCAAGTGTGAAGACATGATTAAAATCAATTCTTCAAGTGGGAGAATGTTGAACAAATCAACAATTGCAACTCACTAACCAGCCGCAATAGGAACAATGAAAAGGCAGCCGTAATAAAAACAGTGAAGCCGCAATATGAATAGTAAAAAGGGCAGCCGCAATAGGAATAGTAAAAAGGGCAACCGCAATAACAATAATGAAAAGAGTCGCCGTAAAAGATGGTGTTCACACCACCTTTCAAGTTCTATAAATACGGAGGACTTCATCACTTGTTTTGCATCATATTCTAAATCCTCTTTATTTCTAAGAGAGAATTTAAGCTTAGGAATTCCTCTTAGTGTCCCACTTGTTTTCTTCTAAATTTATTTCAAGAGAGATAGGTTCATTTGTTCTCTCTTTGTATTTAGAGAGAAGTGAGTTGTAATCTCCTTTTTATAGTGAAATTCTTCACAGTCTTATCCGTAGACGTATCTTAAATTGGGTGAACCACGTTAATTCTTTTGTGTGTCTTATTTTTTTTCATTTTACTCAAATTTTCTCAACTCTTATTTTAAATGTGTATTATCGTTTCCGCAAATCCGATCTCCTAGCGTATTAATCGTTGGAAATAGAGGCAGTTATAATATAATCGTTAATATAGATTCGTAGCCGTTAAAGAGTATGGCTGTTAGATATTGTCGTAGGCGTTCAATATCACTTTGTTATATACGTTTCAAAATTTTATAATATCACTTTGTTATATACGTTTCAAAATTTTATATGTTGGTAGCCCATTTTATTTGTAAGCCCAACACATAACACCACAGCCAATTTTAGCCATTTTCTCTAGGGTTGTATCTTTTGGGTTTTAGCTTCCTCACTCCTTAGCTTCCTACACAAGAGCAGACACGCCCTCACACTCACACTCACACTCACAGTCACACTAACAAACACACTCACTCCCTCTCTCTCGCCGCCGTCGTTTCTCTCGCGGTCTCTCTCCATCTCCGTTGCCGTCACTCCCTCTCTCGCGGTCTCTCTTGACCTCCATCGTTGTCGCCCTCTCTCTCGCAGTCTTTCTTGATCTTCATCGCCTCTCTCTATTGGGCAGAGCTGACGCAGAAGGTCCGCCGCCCTCTCGTCTCAGCCGTGCCCGAGCTCCATTGCCCTCTCTTCCAAACTCAGCTCTCTCGGCCAAACACAGTTCTCTCAGGTTTGTCTTCTAATTAAAATGGACTGGCAGATTGCAATGTTTTCTATGGATTCAATAATGGTGTTAAAATATTTATTGTGCGAAAATTGATTGTTGATTGGGAGAGTAGATGACTGCTCATTCGGAGACTATGTTCCTTTTTAGTTTTAGCCTTGTTAATCATAGATAAATAGATAAACGTTTCAAGTAATCTTATGATCGAGGAGATTAAGTACCAACTGATTCTTATTGATTCGTTATATAACATGCAAGGAAATGATAAAGCAACCAGGAAATTTTTTTTTTATAAATATCTTGTATAATTAATACAAATAAGAAAACACATAATAAAGTAAACACAATTAATTTCCTTCGTACAGAATAGTGATAGACCGTTATGAGTAAAGGAATTGTTCCCTTCACATTCAGTTTTAAACAATTAGCAAATAAACTTTGGTTTATGCCTTAATTACTTGGGAAATAATAACTCGAATTTTGATTATTTTTATTTCTCTGGGACATTCTCTTTATGATTCATTTCATCCGAAGTAGTATATGCTCCATCTTTTTTTTTTTAATTCGTTGCAATGGGTATTCTAGTATTATATTTATATTAGACTAATACATGTTTGCTTTTTGTGAAGTTTGAAGTATTTGTTGGTGTTGTAACTTGTTCTACTTTTTATTAAATATTAAGCTATCTTAGACTTCTTGTTGTAAGTTGAATTGTTATCAAATATATCTATTTTAAGATATTCTAGACTTTGCATTTTGATTGGGTTGTAACTTAAATTTTAAAGTTACTTTGATGTTTCGGATTTGGTTGTAATTTTTCACTATGTATGATTTTATTGTTTGGACTTTAGACTTTATTTAGGTTTATCTAAGTATGAAATATGTTTGTTTTGATTTTTGAAACTTTGATTAAGGATAAAAGATGTGTTTATAGTTTTTTTTTTTTTTTTTTAAGAAAGAGTGATTTTTTTACCAAAAAAATGAATTTTGATATAATAAGGCCCGATTCGTCAAATTCCGAGCCCTTTTTACAAAAAAAAATGAATTCTGATATAATAAGGCCCAATTCGTCAAATTTTGAGTCCGCTACTGTTAAGGCCTAATATTCAAACCGTGGAAACTGGCCAGACCGCACTGCAAATTATAGATGTGGTCTGGCCGGTTTTGACCTGCTAGGATAGACCGCACGGTTTGTTAATCTTATCAAACCACATATGCGGTTTGGTTAATCTGTGGGGGTTCAGACCGGCCAAACTGTACCGTGAACACCCCTAATCAGTATAGTAGTGTCCGGAAGCTTCATCAGCGATATTATACTTCCTTGTTAGCCTATCTTCAGCAGAAGTTGTTTAAGGTCGGTCGGAGATAGTCCATCAGCTTCATCCTTAGTTCTGGGTTCATATGCTGTTTCTGAGTAGTTGCTCGTTTGGATTATAGACAATGTATGTGTTGTGTAGGTATTTTTATGTATATATGGTTGCTAATTTATAAGTTATTTTTTTTGTAGGTATTTTTACATATGTATAGTTGTCAATTTAGTAGGTATTTTTTTTATTTATGTGCATGTATTTTTTTTTAGCAGTTAGATTATCATCGAATGGTGATCCAATGGTTGGCTATAATGAAGTACATGAAAAGACGTACAATTCTATTTTTCTTTTATTTTTTATTATAGAAAAATGAAAATGATAAAT
Organism: Parasponia andersonii; assembly: GCA_002914805.1. Lineage (NCBI taxonomy): Eukaryota > Viridiplantae > Streptophyta > Magnoliopsida > Rosales > Cannabaceae > Trema > Trema andersonii. Next base: position 79,851 of record JXTB01000684.1, read on the forward strand.
TTTTATTAGCCAAATCATAAAATAAAAAATACCTATTGTATTGGTGC
>JXTB01000684.1:81199-156052 GCA_002914805.1 Parasponia andersonii
AGGGATACCCTTCTCTCTTGCAAACTCAGCACCTCCACATCCTACCATAAAAGACAATATACAAAATGAGCACAAAATCTAAACAAAAGAATTTCAACATCGTTCACCTTTAACCCTAAAGAAAGTGCGGCTAATGTTTATGGTTTGAATTATCTAAAAGTTGCTTTTGATTCGCATCACAGAAAATCATTAGCATTGTTCTCTGGAGATCCTCCATTTGCACAATTTTTGAGGTCAAAACTCAAATCCTCCAGACAACTTCTCTCAAAATGATTATATGACTACCCCCACAAAAACAAAACCTGAAAACTCAACTAAAAAATTGTAACCAACGGCTCCTATAGTCTCAATTGACAATAGCAGAGCTTTGTTTATATTCAAAAAAGATAATTAGCATAATAATAATGTATAGACAGAACAATACAATGGTTAGTTTTTGCTGATTGAAATCTAAAAGCAGAACTAGATTGAAAAGCAAAACTACCATCCGTAATAATCCAGCACAACATTGAAGGTTTGACCATTTAAGGTACTAAAAGATTTACCAATACAACATAAACTGCATATGAACCAAAATCATAGTCATCTTAGCGCATATATATATATATATATATATATATATATACATTGTCTATAATCCAAACGAGCAACTACTCAGAAACAATAATAGAGAAATGGACATTATAAAGAGGGAACTTCGTTTATTAGTGACCAAAACAACCATGTCTCCAAAAATTGATCCATGAAGAGACGCCTCAAGAATGGAACGGAAGTTGGAGCCTCCACCAGATACGAAAACGACGAGCTTTTTCCGTTTGAGCCCGGTTCTGGAATCTTCAGCGGAGGACATACCCACTACTTGGACGGAGACGCTGTTTCGACATGCTCCTGTATTTTGATTCGAAGCCCTCAATGATATGCAAGGACTGACTCTGAAAGAAACCCATTTGTGCGATTGAGCAAAAGAAGAGGTGGAAGGAAGAGGAGGAAGCAAGGTTGCAGAGAATGGGGTTTTGGTACTTTGAACGGATGGGATTCTTGTATTGGAGCAAAACTCAGATAGCATGCTATTAGCTCCCATGGAAAATAGAACCAAACAACACCAAAAAGATACCAAACTCTCCACTTGAGTTTTCTCTCTGAAATTTTTCTAACTCTTCCTTGGTTTCTAGTTTGACTGTCTATGTCTACTCTGTTAAGAATAATACGAATAACAAATGGAGAAGAGAGACGACCTAGTCTTGTTTTGTTTTTCTTTTATTTTTAATTTCTTTAAAATTATATCGCTTATAAAGCAAAATAGCTTAGGAGCCTTTGACCCTAAATTGCCGACGTGGCAAAAAGCCATTGGATGGTGGCTGGCCAACCCGTCCAGATATTGGGTTAGGACTGTAGTGGAGGAGCAGCAAAGATAGAATAGGGTATTCATGGCAACTTCGAAGCTCCAAGCGCTCTGGAACCACCCGGCTGGCCCTAAAACTAGTGAGTTGACTCGACTCAACTTGACTCGTCTAGCACATGTACCCAATTGCTTTGTTCTGCCCTCTGTTTTTGTTTGTTTACCTGATTCAATTTGAGATTCATTTGATTTTTCGCTTTACAATCTCAATAAATATCTTCTTTTTTTTAGCGAATTAGATCATATATTTATATTCTCTTGGCCGTAGTTCATATGATTTTGTTATGCTATGGATCTTATTCTCATTGAAAAAATGGATCTTTTAGCGTTAGATTTAATGCGCCCTTTTTTATTTATATATTTATTTTTGGAATTCATTTGGGTTTGGGGCTGAATGGCATTTGATTTTTAGTAATTATAGAGGTATAGGATTATGTTAAATGTTAATCTATTGTGGCGATCGTTTAGTGGATTGGAGCTGAAATGTTAATCCAAATTGTGTCTCTTTTGCCCAAAATTTTGTTTGGGGATGATATGTTAAGTAATAGGGAATTAATGACGTTTTCATTAGTTTAGAGATTGCACCCAATTGAGGGCAAGATTGAAGAAGTTGGTTAGGAGGGGCTTTTTGATGTAATAAATTCCAGTAAACAATTCAATGATTTTAATTAATTAATTTATTTTTGGGTTATTATCATGTAAGGTTAGATTGTTCTTGTGAAACATGTAATTTTAATGAGTAGAAACAAAATCGAAATGGGTTTAGAGCATTTTGAAATTGATTACTCTTTGCTTGCTTAGATTTGTTGGAGTCAGGCTTTCACGGGTTGAAAGTGAATTTATTGTATTAGTTACCTAACATTCTTCTATTTAAATGGTCTTTATAGGACAGGCTCAGCTGGTCAACAAGTGAAAATTTCACCAGCCTTGCTATGTAAGCAATTTATCAGATAGAAAACGATTATTGATACCAATTCTGGTGTTTGTAAAATATTGTTTTTGCTCAAAGTGAACTCTGATTTTTGGTTGTATTTATCGATTAAAACCACTTTGTCAATGCAGTTCACTTTGGGCACCAACATTTAAATGGGGGCATCAGCATAGCTAATGTTGCTGACTTCTCTAAACCACCTGAAAAGCTTTCTTAGTTCGGGGTTCATATGTTGTTTCTGAGTAGTTGCTCGTTTGGATTATAGACAATGTATGTGTTGTGTAGGTATTTTTATGTATATATGGTTGCTAATTTATTAGTTTTTTTTATAGGTATTTTTACATATGTATAGTTGTCAATTTAGTAGGTATTTTTTTTAACTTATGTGTATGTATTTTTTTTTAGCCGTTGAATTATCATCGAATGGTGATCCAACGGCTATAATGAAGTACATGAAAAGACGTACATTATTAATGCTATTTCTCTTTTATTTTTTATTATAGAAAAATGAAAATGATAAATTTTAATTGGCTAAATCATAAAATAAAAAATACCTACTGTATTGGTGCATGTATATGGTATATATATATATATATATAATTTTAAAGAAATTAAAAATAAAAGAAAAACAAAACATAACTTAGGTCTCTCTTCTGTGTTTGTTATTCTTATTACAGAGTAAGCATAGACAGTCGAACTAGAACTGAAGGAAGAGTGAGAAAAACTTCAGAGAGAACTCAAGTGGAGAGTTTAGTAGTGTGGTTTGGTTCTATTTTTCATGGGAAGTAATAGCATGCTATCTGGATTTTGCTCCAATACAAGAATCTCGTCCATTCAGAGTACCAAAACCCCATTCTCTGCGACCTTGCTTCCTCCTCCTCTTTTCACCCCTTCTTTTGCTCAATCGCACAAGTGGGTCTCTTTCAAAGTCAGTCCTTGTATATCACTGAGGGCTTCTAATCGAAATACAAGATCATGTCGAAACAGTGCCGCTGTCCAAGTAGTGGGTATGTCCTCCTCTGAAGATTCCAGAACTGGGCTCAAACGGAAAAAGCTCGCCGTTTTCGTATCTGGTGGAGGCTCCAATTTCTGCTCCATTCTTGAGGCGTCTCTTCAGGGATCAATTTTCGGGGACATTGTTGTTTTGGTCACTAATAAACGAGGTACCCTCTTTATAATGTCTATTTTTCTATTATTGTTTCTGAGTAATTGCTCGTTTGGATTATAAACAATGTATATATTTTATATGCTAAGATGACTATGATTTTGGTTCATATGCAATTTGTGTTGTATTGGTAAATTTTTAGTACCTTAAATGGTCCAACCTTCAATGTTATGCTGGATTATTATAGACGGTAGTTTTGCTTTTCAATCCAGTTCTGGTTTTAGATTTCAATCGGCAAAAACTAATCATTGTATTGTTCTGTCTATACATTATTATTAATATTCTAATTATCTTTTTTGAATATAAACAAAGTTCTGCTATTGTCAATTGAGACTCTGTAGGAGTCGTTGGTTACAGTTTTTTAGTTGAGTTTTAAGCTTTTGTTCTTGTGGGGTAGTCATATAATCATTTTGAGAGAAGTTGTTTGGAGGTTTTGAGTTTTGACCTCAAAAATTGTGCAAATGGAGGATCTCCGGAGAACAATGCTAATGATTTTTTGTGATGCGAATCGAAAGCAACTTTTAGAGAATTCAAATCTTAAACATCAGCCGCACTTTCTTTAGGGTTAAAGGTGAACGATGTTGAAATTCTTCTGTTTAGATTTTGTGCTTATTTTGTATATTGTCTTTTATGGTAGGATGTGGAGGTGCTGAGTTTGCAAGAGAGAAGGGTATCCCCGTTATCTTGTTTCCCAAAACTAAGGATGAAGCTGATGGAGCATCTCCGACCGACCTTGTAGCTGCTCTTAGGTCAGCATCTTCTTCCACAACGCTGATTGAGTCTTTACTTAGAAATTAGTAAAGGTTGAATCATCTCCGGGTTATAATCCTCTTTGCCTAAGATTTTATTGCTTTTATTCCGCACAGAACTTAAATAAAAATGTAAACCTTTTATAACCCCTTCTGCTATTACATTGCATTATTCTTGAAACTATGAACAATAAGCTATGCTAGATGGTAAAGTACTATATAATCTGATTATCATTGTGTATGGTCAGTCTGTTCTCATGTTAAAGCCTAATTTAACGGAAATGCAACTGTTGTAAATGTATCTGTTTGATGTTTGCTCATGACCTTAAACAATCTGTTTTGATGCAATATTTGAGAGCAGCTACTTCATGCCATTATGCTATTCATAGGACCTTTTATCCATTTCTCCCATCTTCCTTGTTAGTAAGATCAAGACTACCCTTAACACTGGGTGATGGCTATTGTATGAAACTAGCACCTTGTTATGTATTCACAATTTGAAGAGCTTGTCACAAAAACTAGCATCTTGTTATTTATTCACAATTTGAAGAGTCTTGTTACATAATCTTTGTTCTTTATCTCTATAAATCCGTGAAGTTATATTGAGTATATCTATGATGTTTAAAACTTTATAGCCAGCAGAGACCTGCATGAATTGGATTCTTATGAGAAGCTCTTATATATTATATCACTGCTAATTATTTCTATAATTTGTCCTAATCAGGGGATTCGAGGTTGACTTTGTCCTCCTGGCAGGATATTTGAAACTCATACCAGCTGAGCTGATCCGAGCTTATCCCAAATCCATTCTCAATATCCATCCGTCGCTTCTTCCGGCTTTTGGAGGCAAAGGTTATTATGGGATGAAGGTGCATAAAGCAGTCATTGCTTCTGGGGCAAGGTGTGCTCTACCATTTCCAAACCTTTAATTTTCCAATCTGACTTTTTCAAAATTGGGAGATATTTCTCTTACTGCGTGCATTTTACATAGTTGGATTTTCACTGTTTTCATTTTTGCTTAGATTCTCTGGTCCCACAATACATTTCGTTGATGAGCATTATGACACTGGGCGTATTCTTGCTCAACGTGTTGTCCCTGTGTCCCCTAATGATACTCCTGAGGATCTGGCAGCAAGGGTTCTTCAGGAGGTAATAAATCCTTTTAATATTATCTCGAATCTCTTCATTAATTCACATTTATTTATTTATTTGTGGAACAAAGCAAACTCATATTGAATTTTTAACTCAAAGTAACCTCACAACTTGAGTTGCAGATGGATGTTCCATAACTAAGTATCCTTTGGCTCACTCACATTTGTTCTTTTAACATTGTCGTAGGAACATCGATTATATGTGGAGGTGGTAGAAGCAATATGTGAAGATAGGATAACTTGGAGGCAAGATGGTGTCCCTCTCATACGGAGGAAAGAAAATCCGAACGAGTTCAGATAGCGAAAATTCACATATATATTCCATTACGTAATGGTGGCATAATTGCCTGAGACTTGTTGATTCCTGTATTGTAGGAGAAAAGTACACAAACTGCGAGCGGGCGTTTTCCTTGTTCCCAGCAGCATCGGCTTTAGGCTTACTTTTAACATTATATCCATCCGGGTGCTCATTTTCCACGAGAGTCCAAGACGATGACAAATATCTAGTGGACAGAGTTTTGCAAATTCTCAATAGGTTTTGAAGATTTAAAGTCTGGGTTTTACATGTTCTAATTATAGTGTTGTTTTAGTAATGAATGAACGAGGAGGAGAATATTTTCTTGCTGTCTTTTTAAATTACGAGGTCGAATTCATATTGTAATATGGTTTTTATAATGTAGGTTTGTGTTGAATAAAAAACTACATGTCGTTTCATTTAGAATGCCAGTTTCGTTACTACTTGGTCTACCATCGGGTAATCTATGGTAAATGACATAGAACCGAACCGGCCGAACATACTTTGTTATATACGTTTCAAAATTTTATATGTTGGTAGCCCATTTTATTTGTAAGCCCAACATATAACACCACAGCCAATTTTAGCCATTTTCTCTAGGGTTGCATCTTTTAGGTTTTAGCTTCCTCACTCCTCAGCTTCCTACACAAGAGCAGACACGCCCTCACACTCACACTCACAGTCACAAACACACTCCCTCTCTCTCTGGTCTCTCTCGCCGCCGTCGTTTCTCTTGCGGTCTCTCTCCATCTAAGTTACCGTCACTCCCTCTCTCGTGGTCTCTCTTGACCTCCATCGTTGTCGCCCTTGTCGCCCTCTCTCTCGCAGTCTTTCTTGATCTTCATCGCCCTCTCGTCGCCCTTTCTCTTAGTGCCATCACTTTTAAGGAAAAACGACATTGAATTGAATACGTGTCGTTTCGTGGGTAAATGTCGTTCTAGAACACTCGTATAGCTATTATTACAAACGGTATGTTTTGTATTCAAGTGAAATTTGTAGCAAACGACATTCAACATAAACGACAATCGTTTCCACCAGAAACGACATTAATAATAAGAAATATGGACTGGATTTTTTATTACCGTGCAGTACATCAAGATAATCAATCTATTAGATGTACGGTCCAGATCAAATTCCTCAAGCCAATAAATGGCCGAGACCCGCTATAAAAGAAACAAAACTAGGGTTTTGCTGGGTATGAAGACTGAAGACGCAACGGGCATCGCCTCTCTCTCTCTTTCACTCTGTTCTATCTTTTTTCTCTGCTTAGGTCTCTGTTTCTTTTTCTTTTTATTTTTTATTGTAAACTTTGGTTTTTGTAATTATTGATATTTAGAAATCTGCTATTGCTACATGTACCAAGAGAAGGGTGTTTGTTTTAAGTACTCTTGATCTTGAATTGCCAAAGCGGCTGTAGCTATATCAAACTCAAACTGCTGAGAAGTTAACTGGCCGGTTGTCGCGTTTTAAATCGACTAATCTGCTTACCGAACTTCTCACATTTTTTCACACTTGTTTCTTTCAATTTCTATATATATATATATATATATATATATATATATATATATATATATATTGTTTTGTTTTGTGATGGGTCTCTGAGAAGGGGAGAAGAGGGAAATGACATAGGATTTAGCCATTTCATGAGGCCCTTCTCATACATGAATACATACTAAATAAATGGTCACCTTCCAGGCAAGCTGCTCTGATTTCCCATCTGCTTGCGTCTATTGGTGCCTACATTTCTTTTGTGTTTATCTTTTAGTCTTTCTTTCTCTGTTTTTACCTATAGTGAAGGAATGGAAATCCGAGGCATATTGCTACTTTTCAGCATCAAGCAGGACACTATTAAAATCGAAAAAAAAAACAGGGGCCATATTGGCTTTCCAATCATGAGTCATGGCCGTATTATTCCGCTACGAACTGATGTGGTTATATCCTTCTCGAAGAACGGGACACAATGCAACATGTTCTATTGACTTAATAATAAAAAGTAAAAGCCTTGAAGATAAATTCGGTTGCTAACGTTATTATTATGAAATTAATACGCTTCTAGGTGTTGAGAATGGATAGAGATCATTGGTCTTTCAATTCAGAATTTTAAAGATTTGAATGGAAAATTTGTAGTCTGTATTGCCAGAAGAATCGAGTTTTTCACATTACCAGGAAGTACAGCGTCCTGTTTTTTTTACAGAGGAATACTATTCCCATTAGGCCCAAAATGTCACAAAACCTTCTCAAACAAATTTCAACCTAGTATATTCTTTACCCATAACGTCCAAGAACTAATATATTAACCTCAAAATCCAATACCCAAAAAAGGAAAAAGAAAAAGAAAACTTTCAAAATAAAGTCTAAGGCAATGCCCTTGATTCTTTATACAGGCATTTTAACAATTATGAACAAAACTTTTGTGTCGATCAACCATTGAATGCAGCAGTCAAATTCCCTACTCTCAAGCCAACCTTGGTTGAGAAGTCATGAGTCCTGCAAAAATATGGCACCGTTGGCATCAAGGATTCAAACCCCACTGATCTCTTTGCATCAGAAGCTTCATTGGGTTTTCTGGCCTTTCTCGATGGAGATGGATTAGTTGTCCTTTTGTAGGAACCAAACCACTTGGTCTGCATATACCCGTTTCTCCTCCATGGCGGCATCGGCATGTCCTTGCTCTTCATGGACTCTCTAATTGCATTGCTCATCAGCCTCACAATCTGCTTCAGCTCGTCTACTTTCCCAACAAATATCATTGGGAAGACCTCAAGCAGCGACGTGTATTGGTCGGTGGGGCGAGCTATTTCGAACTCTCCTACCAAGAATGCTTCTACAATGTAACGAGTTCCTTCCACATTTACATCCACATATTCATAGTCCCCTGCTGGGAACCGCTTCGATTTATCCCATTTCGACTTGCAAAGTCCTGCAAGATTCAAATACCTAAAGATTAGAATTTGGTTACAATTTGATAAATAGATGAATTAGTACAAGTAAAATCTAAACTAAACACTTGCCAATGAAGCTAGACATACACATTTTTAGTTTGTCCAATTACTATGTTTTTAAACCAAGGGGCTGAATTATGAATTAGTACAACAGTACTAATTCATAGAGACTCACAGGGAAATTCGTTATGTCTAATTTCACACTCCATATGTAAAAATTTGAATCTAATTTATGTAAGAAATATAATTATTGTTAGTTTCAAAACACAAATTATTACTAAGTACTTAAAATTTTCCACAACCGAGTTTAATTTGGCAATCCAATTTTGGTATTTCAAATCATGTCTAATTTTCACTGTCTCATTATTAAAAATATAAAACTAATATTATTATCAATCAAAAGAGTAAAAATTAACCTACCAGCATCGAAACCTCTGTCCCGCAAATGAGTCATCAAGCGGCGTTTGAAGCCTTGAAATTCTCTACCTCCTCCCCCTATTTCACAGGCAGACTCTACCTCAGCATAAATCTTTCGCTTCACATCATCATCATCTTCGCCATTTTTACCAAACAAACTCCTAAGCATATCCTTCTTCTCCGACTGATCATCGGACCAAGAATCATCATCCGATCCTTCATACTCCCTATGTTGATCTTGGCCCTGAATTTGTTGTTCATCGACATCTCCGTCCCACGCTTCGCCTCTTTCGATGAAAGAATTCACGAGATTCGACAAATCGGTGAAGCTTTCCGCCACCGAGTGCTCGCTCCCGCTGCTCTCGCAGAGCCTCACACGCGCCACCTCATCGAAGGCCGCCGCCACTCTATGAAACCTCACCGGAATTCTGGCCATTTCCAATCACAATTACAATTCCACCCCTACCTCCGACGACTTTCTAAGAGAACCGATTCAATTAAGTTGAATGACACAAGAGAAGAAGTAGTGTGTATATATATATATATATATATATATATATATATAGAGAGAGATTGATTAATTGGTGATGATGGCTTTCTCTATAGTGTCGTCATATTATGAACATAATGTTTTCATAAGAAGAAGAGGATTTCCAAGAACGGAGAGTTTGTATTATGGCAACAGATGTGAAAAACAGAACGTCTGTGACTTGTATTATTTATAGGGTGTACGGTACCTCGATTTGGTTACTCCGAGTCTTGGTATGCATTTGGGCTTAATTTCGTTTTCTTGCAATGTATCTAACCCTTTAAACGTCCCGATTCATTTTCTTCTTCTTCTTCCTTTTTTTTTTTTTTTGTGTTCGTGTTCGTATAATTGCTTTGTGCGTGTTTTACGCACAAAGATACACAAGGATTGATAATACGTATATTTAGCTTTAAAATGGATTAGTTAATTAATCACTTAAATAAAAATTGGATTTTATTGTTATTTATTTAATTATTTATTTTCTTAACATATGTAGACATCATTGAATTTTTCATAACAGTACTAAACCAAACAAAAAGATTATCAGCTAGTATAGTGGCTTTATCTTATATGTATTTTATTATTATATAATTTTTTTTTTCCACCCACTCAATGTCGACTGACAACCCACAATTGGACGGTTCGGATTTGTTTTTGGTACTGACGTGGCGAAATCAGAATGCACTTTTTAGGAAGGGATTAGGGAACTCTGTTACTGGTACGTGTGTGTGACGTGACGCCTGGTGTCTTAAAAAACGCTGGGACTTGAGTGAGTAGTGTGTCAAACCAGGTTTTGAGCCACGTGGACCTCAGCATCCAATTGTCAATTACACGTGGATGGCAATACTATTGGTACAGTTTTGTCGGTACTGCCACATAGTTATTTTTATTTATTTTTTTATTTTTTTTGGCAAAGAATCATTTTATTTTCTACTGGAAGTGGAAAATAGACGCTGGCTATTTTAAGATGACCAAATTCATTGAACCTATTAATGTGTCTAGGTGAATTGAACCAAGTTTTTCATTTCCCCAGTGACAATGGATAATTATAGAGGAAATGTTTCTATGTAATTAAACTTTGCTACACGGCAGCCAAGAGAGAGTTTTGTTTTGGTATCATACTTTGATTTCTTTACCAGCACGTTTTTTTTTTTCTTAAAATTTTTTTCCCAGTGGTTTTCCTTATTTACAAAACCAATTAACAAAGCCAGTAGTTTGTGAGGTAGGTATTGAGATGGTGGATAAACCTCTATTGTTTTTTTTTCAAGGGCAAAAAGAAACTTTCTTGAATTAGCATGGATTTGTTGGCCTTTAAGTTTTAACATTTTTTCACCGGTAAAAGTTAAAAAAATAAAACAAAAAAATATTTAAAAGGGTTTTTTTTTTCCTAACCTCGACGGAACAAGAGAAACTAAAATAAAATAGAAAGCAGGAGAAGAGACACATAGTCAGAGGGGATATAAACCTGACTTCTTAAGAACTAAAAATAAAAATAAAACCCAAAGAAATCAGAAAATTTAGCGAAACCTATAACCAGGCTTCGGAATACAATCAACATAAACAAAAGAAGAAATAAAACAAGAAACGGTCCATCACCAAGTAGGACAAATTATGGAAGGTGCTCGAGAAACCAAAGAATCAGCAATGTGATTACCCACGATAAATATATGTCACAACGAGATCCATACGAGCAATGTTCTCCACGATCCTAGACCAAATTGATCTCCAACAAAAAGGAACTTTTAAAGAATGAGACAACAATATAGAAACCACATAAATGGAATCACTCTCCAACCAAAAGTGCTTCCAGTCATATTTCCAGGCAAAGTCAATCGCATGAATCGCGCTACTATCTCAGCCTCGAAAGCATAGTCTACTCCCAAAGGAATAGAGAAACAACCACGAACAAAATCACGAGGTGTCCTAAACACCTCTGAGCACCCAGAAAGACATGGAGTACCAAAATTAGAACCATCAGTATTGGCCTTAATCCATGATTGAGAAGGAGGCCTCCAGATAACTTCAATAATATTAGGTGTCTTCTTTGGGCTATCTTTAATATGAAGTTCCCTCAAAATCATAAGCTCTGTCACGAAATTAAATATAGTACCTGAAATCAGAGACTCAACCTTTGTAATAAAGCACCATAAAAGAACAAATGCAGAATTAGTGGAAGGCTTCTTTTCCTCAAAAAGAGCCAAATTCCAAAAGTGCCAAATAATCCAAAAAATAGAAACTAGACCAACCTTCCAGAAAGAACCAAGTTGAGGACTCAAAGAACAATATTGAGTTTTATCCAAAAGATCTACTATAGTGCCCTCTAGAAAAATAGGAGTACGGAAGATGAATGACAAAGCTGACCAAAGTTACTAGGCAAAAGGACAATAAAGAAACAAATGTGACAAGTCCTTTGTGGAAGAGTGACAAAAGCAACAACAAGACAAGAGATTAAAACCACATCTCAGTAGTGAAGCTGAGTAGGAAGACAATCATGTAGAGTTCTCTAAAGTAAAATCGACCTTGAAAAAGGAATATAAGAGGACCAAATCTGATTTCCTCAATAACAAACATTTATAGAACTAGAAATAGAGAAATAAGCATCAAAGCAGGTAACTAAACCATCTAGAAAACCCATCTAAAACAAGATATTCGGACTATCTAAATACACAGCTGACTCAATTATAACTACAATGTCTGAAAAATAAACTTTAAACGTAGAGGGAAGGGACCAACCTGAGTTTGTCAGAAGATCAGCTACTACACTCTCCAAAGGAGGGTCGAGAACCATAGGAGAAGATATTAAGTCAATCAACGGGGAACCCAACTAATTATCAATCCAAAACTTAACCTTGGAATGCCTACCCACTAACCAACGAAACTCTTTGCACAAGCCCTTACATAAAGGAAGTCCAGTCCAAATATAAGATTTAATCTCATATCGAAAATCATCATTGCCTTTAAAAAAGCGAGCACAGAGATAGATGAATAAATCAAAATCAAAAGTTATCATTCTCCAAGTGAATTTTTTAAGAAGGGAAGGGTTTTGTTAAGTAGAGATAAATCACGAAGTCCTAAACCGCCCTTTTCCTTAGGACAATAATATTTCTTCTAAGAAACTTGAACATGTTTCTTTTGTAGTGTAGAACCCGATCAAATAAAATTGCAAATTGCCTTCGTCATAAAACTTAGCCATTTGTAAATTTGAAATGAATGAAGGAATGATCCATAAATCACAGAACTTACCAAAATAACTCCGCTAGCGAAAAAAAGTGATAAACCCATCCAACAACAAAATCTAGCCAACAAATTGTCCATCCAATGAATCAACCACTTTTGTTGAGGAACCTCCACAAACAAAGGAATACCTAAGTAATGCAACGACTCTCTACCTCACTTCATATCATAAATAAAATGCAAATCTCTAATTCTCATAAAGGAAATACCCTTATCGAATTAGACATGTAACTTTTCCTAATTAACCATTTGTCTCGAAAAAGACCCATACAACTCCAAGGCTGAGTGAATAGCTCTCATATTTTTAAGGGAAACTCTACAGAAAAGAAGCACATCATCCATATACAAAAAGTGAATAAGTGCACTCTTACTCCGAGGCAGCGAAATAGAATCAATAGCTTTTGAATTGAGTAAATGAGCTAAGTAACAACTTAAGAAGTCTTTAGCCAAGCAAAAAAATTAAGAAAAAGGATCATCTTGCCTGACTCCTCGAGAGCAAGGAAAAAAACCATGAGGAGTCCTATCAAGAAGCACTGAGATATAAGCCGAATTAAAATATTCGAAACCTAATCGATAAAGGTATCTGAAAAGCAAAAGGACTGGAGAACCTGTGGAATAAAAGACCAATCAATAGAGTCAAAAGCCTTGCAATGTTAATCTTTAAGCCGAAAGCCGAGTTGCCTAAGGAGTTGTAACATTCTGAGGCTTCCATTATACAATTGCTTATTTGTCTTCCTTGAACAAAACCAAATTGATTCAAAGAGATAATTCAAGGACTAATAGGATCCAGTCTAGTAGTAAGGATTTTAGTGATAACTTTGAAAAATAAATTCCCTAAAGCTATATGCCAAAACTACTCCATTTTATTTGCCTCATTGACCTTTGGAATAAGAACTATAAAAGTTGAGTTAACACCAGGGAACATTTTATCAGTGCGAAAAAATTCCTAAACTGCTGAAACAAAATCGTTGCCTATAATAAACCAACAAAAGTGGAAAAATTTTCCAGTATATCCATTAGGTCCTGGCGCACTAGAATGGTCCATATCAAAAATAGTGTTTCGAATTTTTTGCTCAAGCAAAAGGCATAATAAGACAATATTATTTAACGAAGTAACCAAACAGGGAACATATTCACGGATAATAGAAAGATCACCTAAATAATGAGACAGCTCAAAGAACAAGAAAGTGCAATATTCAACATGAGTAGCAATACAATCTGAGTCAGTCACAATCTCATTATTAATCATCAGAGAAGATAAAGTCTTATTGGCTTTACGTCTATTAAGAATTGCATGATAAAATAAAGTATTCATATTCCCTTCTTTAAGTCATTTAATTCGACACTTATCTCTTATGAAAGAATCTTTCAAGGTTAAGTCGTTATCAAGGACAACCAAAGCATTTGTCTCTTCTCGAAAAAGCTCCTCAGAAAAACTGTTAGCTTGCAACCTATTCTAAATCTCTGTAACCTTATCAGTAGCTCTGTTAACTTTGGAGGATAAATCTCCCAAAACCTCCCAATTCTAAGTGCGAAAAAGAGGTCCTGAAGAGCTTGAGTTTCTTGAAGAGATGAGAAGTAGGACGACCAGAAATCAGAGAAAACCAAATACCAAAAACCAAGTCCAAAAAGGTTGGATCCTCGACCCAAAAATTCAAGAAACGAAAGAGCCGAGGGCGAGAAAATCCTGATGCTCTCCCTAATAGAAAGAGAGGATAATGATCAGAGTAGAGCCAAGGCAAAGTATTATAAGATATAGAAGACCAAAGATCAACAAACCCAGTAGAACACAAGACCTAGTCCAAACGGAAGAGTATAAGACCTCTCGCTCCCTTGTCGACTCTAGTATAAAATGCCCCTTTTGTATCCAAATCAACTAAAGAGGCAACCAAGAAACTAGTAAATTCAATGTAAGAAGTAGAGTAGGTAATACTAGTAGTCTCATGAGAGCTCAAAATAATATTAAAATCACTCACAACACACCAAACAGGGGTAGTCATGTCCAAAAAGGAGCTCCATAAATCTCTCTTGGAAGAATAAGATGAAGCACCATAGACAAAGGAGTATCGAATCGTTACCAAACCCAAAGAGAGATATGTTGAATATGGTTACAAAAGACAACAGGCCTTTGAAGTCTAATTGAAGTTAAGATTCAAATAATTTAAGTGTCCATCTCATTACTGTATACCAAAGTCAAACCAAGACCAACCCAAAAAGAATCAGAAATAGCATCAAAAGAACAAAGAGACTCAGCCAAACATACCAAATCAGGTCTATAACGAAAATAAAAATCTCTAAAAGCAACTTGGGTATTCCTATTAGAAATATCTCTACAATTCTAGAAGATTACCTTCATTTAGAAATAAGTCGTTGAGTAACTTGAAGAGGTAATACCGAAGTCAATGATCTTACCCTTCTAGAAATAGCTCAATTATCTTACGAGAATTTACCAGTATTTTGTTTGTCATGTAATACTATTGGTCATATAACTGCTGCTTATAAATGTGGGATTAAGGCCTCCACAAAAACTAAGAATAAAGGTCTCTTTAAAGAGCGGGATCGATCACGCTTGCGAAAAAAGATTTATAGACCAATATTTGTGAAAGGAATTAATTTCATTGGTAAATATGCTATTTTCCTAAACTTCTTTTATGATTCCCTTTATTTATTCTTTGATATATAATTTCTCTAATGTATATGAACTTTTTTCTTTTTGTAACTATATGTTTTTGAATTTTTTTTAGAAATGTGTTTTTGCATCTTAATATTTCATGATTGCATTTTAATTTTGGGCTCAAATGAAAGGACAACTCACAAATCACATAGACTATGTTTCCTATTTTGTAATGGCCGAGACAAATGATGTAAGGGAAATCCATGTCCCCGTGCATATTATAGGTGTACAATGGCAGTTGGTTGTCCAGTTCGCAAACAAGTAAGTGTTAATTATATAGTACTAGTTCGATATAAATGAACTTGGTTATATTTTCCCACTTTTAAATAAAATTCTAATTGTTTTCGAATCCTTTTATCTCATTTATAGGTTCAACCTTTCTCGTCCGTTCATTTTTTTTTTTTTAAGAAATGTGGTAGGTTGCAAATTTAAATTCTGGACCTCAACATTAGAAGTGGGTGTAGTTACCAACTGCTAAGTCTACAACACCATCCATTCATGTATTACTTACATAATTAGGAATGTGAAATAAATTTTAATGAACCCCACAAAAATAGTCATATTGGGAGAGGAAAACAAAATCCCAATAGCTTCTTGATCTTATTATTCATCGAATTTAAGTACTTATAAAATTGTTTATCATTCATGATTTTTACAAATTACACTAACATCTCATTTATGTGTAAGGACATGTTAATAGTTGGCTAAACTTGATTCAAATCCCTAGATTGCCAATAAGTACTAAAACACTAGAAAGGGAGAATTTCAAAAAAAAAAAAAAAAGAAAAGAAAAGAAAGGAAATTGGACTTATTCTAATTACAATTTATACACTCTTATAAGTATGTAATATAAGAAAAAGAATCATTAATTCATTGTTTTATTATTTTTTATTCATCTTTGCACTAGTCTTTACTATTCTTTTTATCACTAATTTAAACTTTGTTGCTTTGGAGGTTACTTTTAGCTTTTAAAAAGCTGTTAACGAAAAATACGAAAGAGAGAGAGAGAAATGTTATTTTTACAAAGTTAATTCTATTAATGTAATACAAATTTTCTCAAATTTTATTCTATAGCGTTCTATTTTACCAAACACTTAAATATTATTTTTAAATAAGATTATAAGTTTAATTTATTATATATCTAGATCTTTTTGCTTGGTAAAATTCCTTTTTGTTTAATAGATGTGTGGTGAAATTTTTCCTTAAGTTATTTAAATACCCTCGAATCGCACCAAGCAAATAAAATACTAATGCTATGAGAAAGATATTATTATTATTGGTACTTTGAAGGATTAATCAGAGTAGTACAATATGTGGAGAATTGTCAAATACAAGTATCTTTCATGAAGTTACAGGAGAATTTGTCACATTGCGAATTCAATGAAACCCTATTGTTTTCATGTAGAGAGTAGAGAAAGGCCACTCCGAAGCGAAATGGATATAACCAACATTATTCCATTTATAATGCTTATTTTTAAGACTAGAACCTAACCTGAATTAAGACTATATACATCGACTGGCTGACATAATCTATTATTAATCAGTCGGAAATAATTCTATAATGCCTTCGCTAATTAAGGATAAGTCGATAACGACTTCTAGGAGGTTACTCTTCGTCTATTTTTTTTACTTTTCTTTCTTGAGATGATGTTTGCTTTTAAGTTATTGGGCTCCCATGGAGAAAATATATATATATATATATATATTTCTCTTAAGGACTTTGAAGGATTAAATAATGTATCCGACCAATTATCAATCAATATAGTGTGAGTATATCAACTGTCTAGGAAAGAGACATGAACTCTGATTTTTCCGAATATCTAACGTACTGTAGGTGAATTTGACAATCCCAAAACTTCGAGCAAAACAAAAAAAGACAATCCCAAAACATTCTATTGTATTCTGTTCTACTCTACTCAACCACCACGAAGTTTCCCCTATATTATATTTACCAGTAGCTACAGTATCTTTGATAAGAAATTCATGGGCCTGTTTCCTTCTCTTTTATTGCTCACGTGTTAATACTTGGGGTAACCACTGGGCTAATACAAATCCAAGTTCGCAACCTAGTATTAAATATTCATCCATATCAATATGAAGAAAACGCCAGAGACAGTGGCTTGTTTCTGAAGAGACATTGGATTGTTAATCACACAACCCCTTCACTCTTCACTTTCCAAGAATAATTCATTCTACAGATAGTAACGTCATCGTAAACAATAACTACATAAAAACGTAATGCACAGGCTATAGATCGATGGGGATGTACAATTTTCCCTTGCCATACGCTTAATATAAAGCAGGTTAAATTCTAAACACCATTAGTATGACTTTCTTAGCCTTATGAGTTGAATACTATTCATAACATTTGTTCTAAGTTTTCTCCAAATAAATAACAAAAAAAGAAGTTAACAAGTTGTCATTTTATTTTTGGGGTCAGTCTCAGACCCTTATAAGATCGAAGAATTGAACATTTTTTTGGGGTTTCTGAATAAAGTTATTTCAAGGGGAAAAAAAAAGGAAAATAAAATAAAAGAACTAGAAAAGGTTATTTCTCTTTGCGCTAGGAATCCTCAACCCAATCCCAATCGCATAAGAGACAAACTAAGACTATACAGAAGACAGAAGCCTCCACCTAAAGAGTTGAGCAGAGGATTCCACTCGGAAAATAGAACACAGACACAATGTACAAATTACATTACATTTTCTTTAATCTGTACTCTCTACACATCATGGAGAGACCTTCTAGAGAGAGAGAGAGAGAGAAGAGCAGTAGATGCCGGATTTACGACCGTCCGATCAGTCTCTCCTGCAAGATATCTCCGAGCTTTGTGTATAGAGCTTGTTGCTCCTCGAAAGTGAGGTTCATCAGTATCTAAAATTCAGAAAGAAAAATTACTTTGTGATTATGTTCGTTAAAAAATTAATAAGTGATTATGTTCATTATAAAAATTAAAGATAATCATCACGAACATGTAAAGACAATCTTACCTGATCCAAGATCAGCTCGACTGAGACGCTCTGAAGCACGACAAACGACTGGTGATAGATGTATGCAAATACAGCCATTACCATCTGCATAAGAGCACCACAGTTACAGGAGTACATATACTTGGCCACGATATCTTTCAACTTATTTATGTGCCCAGAGTGAAAGATTGCACAGAAAACGAAAAGAACCGGATGAAATGTAAGATTTCAACCATACTTTCCGAAATGAAAGAAGCAAAAGCCAGTACTTGTATGGATTGTGCATGTAGAAATTAATCATTATGCAGGAAAATTTTTTTGACTAGGATGGAATCAAATCACAAATGTAATGTCTCAGAAGAAAAAATAGTAACCGATAATAGGAAATTTGCTTCCAGAAGATTTTAATAGTAGCTAGTGGGAAATGGTTGGGCTCAAACTTCATCAAGGCTTACCTGACAATCCATTCTGTCTGTAATTCCACCATGTCCAGGAATACTATCACCAAAATCCTGTAACAAAGGACAGGAAAATATTATGAACATTGTTGACATATTTGAAACTTGCTAATAAACTGCTTTAATTAACATTAGGATAGTCTCAAGAGCAAACCTTGACTTTGAAAGCTCTTTTAAAACCACTAGCGAAGAAGCCTCCGAAAGGTGCTATTATTGATGCAAATAAACCAAACAGCAGCGCATGCCATTGAACTGGTAAGACCGAGAATTCTTTCCAAGGAAACTGTATATATGAACATAAGAATGAAAAAGATGACATTTAATAATGTTTTCAGGAGTAAAATCTAACATAATAAGATAATCTTATATATAAAACAAGCATTAAAAACGAAAAGTAAAAACCATAAGCAAAACAAAAGTTTCACCAATACTAACTGTGAATATAAAACAATTTTAAATGCCTAACTATAGACCTACACTTGTTGAAAGGGCCGGGCTGACAAGTGGAAAGCTAGGGGCCTAGGCGGGGGCCTCAGGACCAGTCCCTTTTAGGTAAAAAAATTCAAGAAAAAATTAGAGTTTCTTTAATTTCTTTTTTCAATATGTATATATATACATATTTTAAAAAAAGAATAATGATTGGGACATCAAAAACTTATACCACATGATGTGGCATATATTTCAACCACTCTTTATTTTAAAGTGAGATCACACCACTTAAAGTTATGTGGCTAAAAATGATGCCACATCACTGGTGTAAGTTTTTTGTATATGATTTTAGTGTCCCAATCTTTACCATTAAATAAGAACAATAATGTTCTTATTAAATTTAATCACAAAAATTTGTGAAAACAAAAAAACTACATAAAATAACATACAAATATAAGGGCTGGGCCTGAGGCCTGAATTCAGGCCCAGCCTTGGCCCTTTAATTGTCATNAAAAAAAAAAAAAAAAAAAAACTATTCAGGGCTGGACACAACCCACTTGACAGGTCACCCTCATCATCTAATGGTTGATACTTCTGTAGTATAGATTCACCAAAATGTCAAAAGCAACAGAAGTATATGGACTGGCAGACAGTTGTGGAGAAGGCAAAGTGTACTATTTCCTTTTCAAAGTAATATGAGATAAATCAGGTTTTACTAAAATGTACTGGCTGGATTCAAACTATTGGTATGCTAAATAAGATGACCCTTTTTTTGGGAAAAGGCAAATAAGATGACTTTTAAAAGTCAATATGGTAAAACAAATATTATCTTCCTTTTTCAAAGACTAATTATGAAACATGTATAGGAGACTAGGGAAATAGAAACAATTCCTGTTTAATCAACTGATAAATTCCTTCTCTCAGATTACCCAAATAGATATCTGATCTAAAGCAGAGAACAGAAGAATGCCTAGGAGAGAAAGTAGACAACAAATGAAGGTTCAAAGAATGTCACTTTTCTCACCCGTTGAGGAACCCATCCAGGTAAGGTAAGAGCATAAGGCTTAAACAATGGACCGGAATCACATAGAAGCCAACCAGTTGATAAATCCTGCAAGTAACTCGTCAAATTTGCATGGATATATGTTTCTGTTAAATATAATAGAATGTTTTTCCCAACCATCAATTATTCAAATTTTATCAATAAAAATTACCTTCCTTGGGCATGTTAACCACTGATAACGACCCATGATGTTTGCTAACTGCACAAACAAGGATAAATATTTTAGGTACTCGCAGACTAAACCAAACATATAGCCATCAGACAAACCCCATACAGTGCTCAAGAGGAAAAATGTGAATTCAAGTAATACAGTAACATAGATGATGTGAGAAGAACAAATTTAGTAAGTTCAAATAATACCTTCATCTGAAACACACACACACACATATATTTTACCAAAAAAAAAAAGCAGAAATTTTACAGAGTACTGAGAAAGAAAGGTCTGCACAGCCTATGTAATCACAGGTCAACAAGTTGATATGTTATGCATTTAGTAGAGCTTTAAAACTATTTTACTTCTTAACAAGATGGCCAACTAACCGAATGTAGCAACTGTTTTTTTTTTTTTTAATTTATACCATATGATAAATGTGTATGTAATGTAAGATTATTTACTGGGACTTGAACCTGGACCACAAGCACCCAACCACTTGAGCTAGCTTCAAGTGGCTAGTTGTAACTATTATCAGTAGAGCATAAAAACTGAACAGCAAACCAGAAGACAAAAGCAAATTTCTATCCACAAACCACAAATATATAAGCAAAAAAAAGAAGCAGATAACTGAAACTAACAAGCAAGAGAGAAACCGAAAAATCGGAGATGTGTCGTCAACATTTCCTGGACTTTATAAATGTGAAAAACAAAAAATGCTACTTCATGAAAAAAACCTGGCCACAGGGTAAAACAGAGGTGCAATATGAATGTATGGTGATAGTAGCTTATACTTATATTGAGCCACATTACCAACAAAAACTATTGTCGATCTAAACCTAGGAGCATCCTTGACAAATGAAATGGTGACCAAGCCTGGACCACAGCCCACGACCACCAGTTTATAACTGAGTAGAAAACTAAGTTAAACTTTGTAACGCTATGGTTCCTAAATCTCTGGAATACACACTAGAAATCAATGCGCATCACACAGGGGGGAAAGAAAAGCGTTCTTACCATAAACGCAGATATCATAGTTGTAACAGATGCCCCAATGAATCCCTCCCAAGTTTTCTTTGGAGATAATTTGATTAAAGGAGTTCTTCCAAAGAAGAACCCAAAGAAATATGCAGCAATATCATTGATAACAATAAGCGTTGCTGGAAGAAGAAACCTGCATTCACATTTTGAGGGTGTAAAGAAATGATATACGTATAAACAAATAAGTACACAATGAAGACACAAAAAGAACATAATTGCAGGGGAAATAAAACTCGTGAAAGCCCACAGCTAAGACACAAAAAAACATAATTCAAGGGAATTACTATTACAGTCTTGCTGAAATAAATTATCAGTAATTCTATGGAAAAAAATATTAAGCACATCGTAAGTGGAGACCAAATGGCAATATCAGGTCCTAGGTAAGAATTTATTTCTACCGGCATAACTCAACTTAATGAAATGATAACATTCTAAGGATATCAAATAAGACATTCCACAGTTAACTCATTTCTAGAAGAGATGAAAAATTAATCAACACAACCATCAAGTATCTTTTGTTTTAACTTTCTAGTTCAGAAAAAGAAAATACAAGGCGTAAAAAGATTGAGAGGGGGAGTCAATACATTTAGGAAGGTCCTAAACAGATTGTTTTCCCAAGTAAGTTGTTTTACCAGAAAATCCCTTCGAAAATGTTGGCTACTGTGAAAGAGGATTGCGTAAACACAACAATCAGAATCATGTGTGTCCATGCATACTGGCCAAATTGATATTTGTACATCTTCTTCTTCAACGTAACGATGAACCACACGAAACCTGGCCAAATTACAAAACCAAAAAGAAATATGAAAAGCTAAGAAAAATTTAAACCAAAACATGGCTTTGTTCTGAAATGCCTATATGAAATACCACTTTCAATTATTTAAAAGGACGATGATCACATGTATAACAATTAACGAACCTGTGATGTACAAGGAGTAACAGATAACCATATGATACTTGATAAGGCTGCTAACAAGCTGATAGGGAAACTTGTCCGAAGTTATGGTATTGAAAAGCCGTTGACTGAGAATGCGACCATAGACAAATAACATGGCAGTGAAGAAGAAGTGCCTGGGCATACAAGTCAAGAACGAATGATACAAGTCATTAGTTATTACAACAAACGCTGACTGCTTCAATTGGGAAAACACACTTCAATTATCACTACAACAAGAAATTAGCATTCTGACCAATTTAACAGCCTGAATCCAGGGAGATGCCTATCTTCGTGGGCTTTCCTTAGTAGATTGAACAACTCTTTTGCCATAAAGATTTGGATAACAACAACCATAGCAGTAATATAGAGATGACCCATATAAATAATGAAAGCAAAGCCCCCAATCATCCAAACGGAAGAGTATGCACGTATCAACATTGACTTGTACTTGTTACGGTCATCAACAAGTAACTTGCCTCCATTTGCACTAACATCTGGAACAACCTGAGAGGCCAAAAGGGTATTTTAAATGTTAAAAAAAAAAAGACAATAAATTCCCAATTTTGAATATCAGCTATTTTCATTTGTACCAAAGCAAGTACATACATATTTATGCAAAACCCAATAAAATACAACAGCTATCAATATTTCAAATTTAATTGACAATGACCTAACTTCAAATTATTAACAAAAGTAACCTCATTTGAACGCCTTCGATGCCGAACTCGACCAGTTGGTGTTGATGGGGTGCCTGTATTATCCCTCTGCATGACTCCTCAACTTTTTTTTACACTCATACGAGAAAAAAGCTTACATATAAAGCAGAAAAGTCCCACCTGAAACATTAAGACCACACAATTTTCTCAAACTTTCTTTTTTGAAAAATAGCAACTACCCACTAAATAACGTTCAGTCCACAGAAACCCATAACTTCAATTCCCAGCTCCTTTACAAATAATTGACATTGCTAATCAGATTTCAAGCTCTCAATAACTTATAGACCCNTATGTATACACAAACACACAAATTCAAACTTAACAGTAGTCGAGCCATATATGTACATATCAGACTAAAATTTCATCCTTCGAACTAAAAATAATAATAATAATAACTAAATGAAAAGCTGAAAATCAAAATAGCTCATTACATTCAAATCTGAGACAAAGACTTCATAGACGAGAGAGAGAGAGAGCTAAGTCCTTGTTTGTCTATTCTTTCTGGGAAGAGTGAGTGAGTGAGTGAGCGAGCGAGCGAGCGAGAGAGAGCGAGATTGGGTTCGAAAACCCGAAAAAGAGCAGAAGGAGGCGAATACGAATTTGGCGCAGTGGGGTTTGGGTTTGGGGAAGCCAAAGCAAACTAAATAAAAATTTTGTGCTAAACCGAAAAATTAAGGAGACGAATATTTTTGTTAGCTTTTAAGGGTTTGTTTTTATTTTTGCCCCCCGAATTATCTGCAACATTTCCGTTTACCCCCTAGACTCTAAAACGTTGTATGAATGGTCCTTAAACTATAAAAATGGCCATTCCGTCAGTTAACCAAGGGAAAAAGGTCATGTGCTTCTCACATGAACATATAATGAAGGTTAATATAGTAATTTAACAAAATAAAAATTAAAACATAAATAAAAAAATTAGAAATTAAAATGTATAAAGCCAAATAATAATAATAATAATAATAAAAGTCGTCTTCTTCCCCTCCAGTGCCATAAAAAACAAAATTATCAACATATATGCCAATGTATATTAAAAAAAAAAAAAAAAAACATATATGGCAATGAATACCATACTCAAAATATCTTTCTCAGAAATCCATATACATCGTTATTCATGAAAGAGAACCTTTGCATTAAGTACCAAACCCTAATTCTAAAATATCTAATTACTATTAAAACGGTAGAAACCATAGATTCAAAATTCTGAACGGATAATTATCCCTTATCACAGGCCCAAATCAAAAGATCGTATGAACCATTCTTACAAGCTAATAGCACTTCTTATTATTGCTCCCTTCGTGAAATTTTTCTTGGCGGCCAAACGAATTATAGAAAAAAAAAAAAAAATTGGTCGAATTTAGAAAAAACAAAAGGTCAAGAAGCCGCCCTAGAGGGATTTAAAACAAAAAGCATAAAACCTGAACTGAACAATACCTTTCCGCTGATTCTTGAACTTCCTCAGCCGCCGAAAGAAAACGGATCATTATCCCTCCCACCGATCAAAACTTGTTACGATTCTCAAAATAAATCTTCCTTCCAAATCCAATCTTCGGGAGATTCAAACTAAATTTCTCTGCAAAAATGGGAGGTTGTTTCTCTTTTGAGTGAAATCGTTTTGCAGAGACGTTAAGAAGAAAAAGACTTTCCTTTCTTTTTTTTTAACTCTTTCTATTTCTATTTTTTTTTAATTAAATTACTAGATTAACCTTTATATTTTTGTTCACGTGCTTGTCACATGACTTTTTCTGTTAGTTAACCGATGGAATGACCATTTTTATGGTTCACAGGCCATTTATACAACTTTTTATACTTTTGGGAGCAAACTGAGACGATGAAGATAATTTGGGGAGAAAATTAAAAAAAAAAAAAAACCCTTTTTGTTATTATTATTTTATTCCCTTCTTTATGTTTATTTATTTTGATAACGAATTGCTATTATGAATTTACATACTTATAAATACTCTGTATATCTTATTCTTCTGGGGGTCAAGTTTCCTGACTCCTCCAGAGTACAGTTCACTTTTCATATTAAGCCCCTGAGGATTCGAAAATTTCATTAACACCCGTCATACTTTAAAATTTAAAATTAAAAAAAAAAAAGAATTTAAAATAATTTTCCTGCCACAGAAAGGATATAAATTGATTAATATAATAATCTTCACAACGAGAATCATGTGTGTTTATAGATAATTTATGTCCCATGACAATGATGCAACTTCTGTGTTTTAAGAGGAACCAACACCAATGAAAAATTAATGTATAAAGAAATATAGCAAAGTTAAGTACAAAAGTAAAACTGTGAATAGCATGATAATAATAGAGACGTAACACCATATATTCAAGTTTCAACCATTAATTATAGAGCAAATAACAAACTAGAAAATGAAAGGGAGGATGGTGAGTATATTGAAACACACAATATTCTCATAGATGCGTGAAACAAGAAGGAAAGCCCTTTAGCAAAAGTGTAATTTTAACACACCATACTTCTTCCTTCTGAAGATGGAAAATAATATTTTGAAATCAGAATAAGAATCCAAATTATGCTTGTCCAATTTGTCAAGAAAATGGGTTCTTTTCTTAATTTTTTTTTAAATAAAATAAACAAAAAGAATATTGTCAAGGAAGTGACACATGAAGGTGAAGTAGAAGCCGCTTGTGCTTGGCATCCTCTTTAGGAACAAACTTAATATCCATTCAGGAACACACTTAAGAACTTCCACAAAAAATTGTGACAAATTTCGGTTCAGGACTTTGTTTAGGTAAACAGAACCTATGTTCGTAGATGCTTTCAAAGAATGATTAGAAACCCTTTCATTTTTTTTTGTCAAAAAAATTACATGATTTTAAAATACACGTAATTTTAAAATAGGATGACACTATTTTAAATTACGTGATTGAAATATGTCACATTATTAGGATAAAAAAATGTCACTAGCATTATTCGTCAAAATAGAGAAAAAAAAAATAGCAGAGCAAATAGATGGACTCAGATGTCCTTTTGTTTTTGTTTTATGAGACAATATCACTTTCTTATATTTTGATATTTGGTTTAATTTATACTTTGTGTTTTGATTATTATTAACATTGACCCTTACATTTAAAGTCTGTTACAAATTTATATCTTGATACCAATTTAAAGCAGTTAATTTACCAAGATGATTTAATAAACTTATTATCATATAAGTTTTTATACAGTTTATTTTTAATTTTTCAAATGGCATCTTGGTATATTAATTGCTCTAAGTTGGTGCTGGGTATAAATTTGTAACATGTTTCAAATTTTAGGATTAACGTTTATAATAACTAAAATATAAGGTATAATTTGAACAAAATATTAAAATACAATGTATAAAAATGATATTATCCCTTGCTTTATTGTCATGTCTCAATTGATTGCTTGCCTAATAAATGGCTATATANAATCCAATAGACATTTTCTTTTATCTATCTATATAATTTTTTTTTATAATCGTTAGATTATTATCTAATGGCTACCATAATTTGAGTAGTTGGAAAAAAAAATAATAACAATAAATATACATTATTTAATATTTCTTTTCTTTTTTATATTTTATTATAAAAAATATGCATAATAAATTTTAATTGAGCAAAATATAGGTTAAAAAAAATCTGTAGATTAGTGCCATATATATAGATATATTCAGCTAAGATGATAACTCTTGAAATTGGAATTTGCCACAAGTTGCAATGAAAACAGGTATTATTTTTAAAAAAGAAGTCTCCCTCATTTTTTGTGAGAATCCATCAAATAAAAAAAATTAAAAATTAAAAAAAAAAAAAAAAAAAAAAAAAAAAAAAAAGAAATCCCTTGGTTTTCTGTTTTTTTCTTTCCTTCTTTGGAATCTGAGTTTCAACTTCCAAACAGGCGCAAGTTAAAGGACGTTATCACTATTTGGCACAAAATTTGCCAAAGAAATGTCTAAAGCATAACATCAACATAAATATGAATGCCACTTGGGAATTTCCATATATAGACGCACGTGAAGAGCCAATTATTGCTTGCTTGCCTTGTGCTTCTACATGATACAATTAAATGATGTTTCTTCGAATTTTCGAAATATATGGACCAGATAATATATAATCGTTTTGATCCACTATCTCATGCATCGTGTTTTTATCTAATAGTTAAAGTAAATAGAAAAAAACAAATAAGATAATGTAGTACATTTATACGTCAATATATATGATCTATAGTACATTTACTATAGTCTGGATGTCGGAATTATCCAATAACAATCATTTTTACATATATATGTCAATATATATGATCTATAGTACATTTACATGTTCATATCCAAATAGTAGTATAGTACTAACAGCCATACTCTGTAACGGCTACGAATCTAAATTAATGATAATATTATAAACAGCCTCTGTTTCCAATGATTAATAATGTCGGAGGATTCTTGACATACTGGATATTCTATATATTCAAGGAAACAACGTGTTTTCGCTACTATAGGACAATAAAGATTCTTTACAGAAAGATAATAATCAGCAACTAATTTAGCCATATAATTAATTATACCTTTCACTCCGCCAGTTCCATGATTACAGATACC
This sequence comes from Parasponia andersonii, assembly GCA_002914805.1. Lineage (NCBI taxonomy): Eukaryota > Viridiplantae > Streptophyta > Magnoliopsida > Rosales > Cannabaceae > Trema > Trema andersonii. Next base: position 109,034 of record JXTB01000684.1, read on the forward strand.
AAATTTGTCTTACATGCCCAACTAGCCCTGTTTGTTAGTCATTTTTTTACCATATCACCATTGGTTTCATCACCCTTTTCTGTCACGAAGTAAGAATCCGACTAGTTATTAGGCAGCGCAATGTCCAGGCTTAGTAAGATGAAAAATAAGCCAAAATTCGAATCTGTAATTCCCATGCAATGGAACATATAATATATGTTAGTCTTATTTGCTGAAGTTATTAGAACCCCCCAAAAAAAAAGTATAACATATCATATAATTATAAAAACTAAAGCAAATTGGCCAGTTTTGATATACATATATATATATATATATATGGTACACAACAAAAAAGATTATACAATATAATGGAAATAACTAAGCTATCATTGTGCTCATGCACTCACTCATGACTATCTTTAATTTCTAGGCTTCTCCGTCTCAAAAGATCTTTATATACAGATTCCATCAACAATTCTAATTAGACTAAACCATATTCGCCGGGTTCTTATCGGCGAATCTGAATCTAAATTTTCTCTTGCTCCGAATAATGGGAGCTTCTCTCTGCATTTTTGGGCACTCATCGAGTAATACTAATAGTACAAAGAGACCAGATAATCATCAGCCAAAAAGTTCTCTAGCAAGCAACAAAGTTGGTGCTAATGGTAATTCAAGTCCATATTGTTCAGCAATCTTGGGCTTGATCAGACGGCCAGGAGGGTGCTTGGGGACAGACCAGAAGGCTAAAAGGAGGAACTTATCATTGCGGCAACCGGCTGCTAATCACGATCATCAGCAGAAGATTATAAATAAGAGGTCAAAAAAGGTGAGCAATTTGACTCTAGAGGACTGGCTACTAGATTCTCCTGGCAAGAAGCCAGACCAGATCAATGGGGGTGAACTTTACCTATTCAGACATTCTAGAAAGATACATCCTTCTTCAAAGCCATCATCATCATCATCATCTCATCATAATTCGAGTACTACTTTAGCATCTAAAGCTAAAGACTGCTTCTCCCTTGAGCCGATTCTGAAAACTAGTTGTAAAGAAGCTGATGATCAAGTATTAGCTCATGATCATCATGATGATCAACTAGTTTCAACCGGGGCTTCTTCAAATTCGATGATGATGATGATGATGAGCAGAAGCCGAAGTGGGAAGTTGATGAAGAAGGTGAGCTTTAGGGAAGAACCTGATATCATTATAATTTACTCTCCGGAGGAAGATCTCAGTATCCGACCACAGAGTACTACTTTATATGTATGATCAGTCTTATCCATCTATTAATTAATATGTAATATAGTACTTTATAATAAGCTATAAAGGGACCACCCCCTTAAATTTGCTTTGGTTTGTTCTTTTATGATTGATTCGTGTATCTAATCAACTGTCTGAAATGTCTGCTTATCTTTCTTCTGTATCATTGAAATAGATATTTCGTTTTCCTGTGATATGTATCCTCATGTACAACATATTTCAAGAAAGAAGAATAATGTTTCTATATGATCATCCACTCGGTGATCATCTTATATAGAGGCCACCTGAAGATTTCAGCCACACACACACACACACATATATATATATATATATATATATATATATATATATAATAATAATGGGTACGTAACAAATAATTACGTATAACGAGAAGAGGTTAATTTAAGAGTAATCCGTAAAAAATAGTAATCTGCAATTTAGAATCTAAAATTTTGGACTAACAAAATAATATTCTGAGATTAAAAATTTCTGAAAATTAATATATTAGATTGACTTTTTAAATAATTTTAATAAGTAAAAAACAATGATATCATTAAAATTAAGGAGAATAATAGAGACTAATTTTATTTTAATAAAAAATATTACTATATTTCAATGAAGAATATTATTATCTTGGATAATGTTATGTGTATCAAAACTTTTACCAAATCTTTAATACCAACACATGTGACATGTGAGTTGGCAATATTTAATTGGTAAATATGATTAACTTATTTGTGGTAAGTTTTAATACACTAATTAAATAATGCCAACTCAAATACTACATGTGTTGGTATTAAAAATTTGGTACAAATTAGCATTATTTTATTATCTTTTTGTCACTTAAAATGGTCAAAAAAAATCATTTGAGGGTATCAATTTTTACAAATTTATTTTATAAAGTCCAAATTTTAAGATTTAAATTACAAAACATCCAAACCTCAGAGAACTTTTTTTAATTCACCCTACTCTTAATTTAATACATTGATCACTTAATCTTTTATTTCTTTTTTATTTTTTATTTTTTATTTTTTTTTGTTGTAAATATTGACAGCTTCCAATTCTTGTTTGCTTGTGCTACAAGTTTAATTTGGCTAAGGTACTAAAATTTCTAATCGTGCTCTAAGCTACCAAGAAAGTATTTGCTGGTTTCTATAAATTATATCAAAGCTACTACTTTTTTTGTTTCTTAATTCTTACTATTAATATGGGGAAAAAATGTATTAGACACACTGTAATAGTAAATCATGTAAAAGTACGTCAAAGAACTCATAATAAAACTATGTCAAAGTATGTCAAAGTTTCTGATCCAAATTGGCTCTCACGTACAGTCACTGCGCCCTTGGCTTTCTTTCTAAAATAAAACTCCAGCCATAAGTTCTTGAAAATCTTTTCATAGAGTTGGGTGAAGCTTTTTGGGGAATCATATGTGAAGGGTGTTCAGTAATCCTTCGCCTTTGGCCTTGTTCTGAATCTTCTATTTTCATTATAGCTATGACTAATTTAGGCTTAGCCAAGCCTTTATATTCATTACAAAATGATGTATGAGAACATTTTTTTTTAAATGGAACCTGGACCTAAGTCTTTCATATTGTATTTAGTTGATAAGTTCTTTATGTTTCATTATTGGTTCCACTAGATTTCTAAAATCGATTTTTTTTTCTTAGCCAAAAATGAATAAATAACTGCATTCAATTTCATTTTTTTTAAAAAAAAAAAAAAGAAAAGAAAAGAAAGAAAAAGGAAAATTATAATTATGAACCATGGATGGCAAAGAGATGGAGTCCTGAATGTCACCATAAACAACCACATGTCAAAGAAGGGACCATCAGTTTCTAGTGTGTTGATGGGGATTGGGGGGCGTGGCGGGCCTGGGCCCCGTAGGAAGCTCCTACCAAATGTACGAGTCCAGGAGTTCCATGTTGGGATGTAGTGTAGTGTAGTGTAGGTAAAGGTCGAAAGTGAAGGAAATTACGTGGAAAGTATTCCATCTCTCGTTTTCTGCTCTCAGTCTCACCCCCAAAAAAAAAAAAAAAGACGCTCTTTCGCTTTGCCAAAGCTAACACTCTTCATTAATTAATTAATTAATTCTTACTTATGATATATATATATATATATATTCTTTATTCCTCCAACTGTGTTCCTCACTCTCACTCGAATAGCTTTTTTCAGGGTTTGTTGCGAGAGCTAGGGAGTCCCACGACGACAGTGGTACAATTACTAGAATGGGCGGAGTGGTAAAGATGGTGGTTTTTGGGCTGGTTTTTGCAGCGGTGAGTCTCGGGGGAAAATGGGCCGGAGCCCAAATGCACCACGTGGTTGGAGGAGACCGTGGCTGGGACGCCTCTCACGACGTCTCTTCTTGGGCTTCTGGCAAAACCTTTAGGGTAGGGGATAAAATCTGTAAGTACTCTCTCTCTCTCTCTCTCTCTCACCGATCTCACTCCTAACTTTAGCTTAAACCTTATGCTATGTATTGTATAATATTATATTATATGCTTTGTTGTAGTTTTATCAAATCTGCAAAAGTTGTGGTTGATCGGTGAGAATAAAACTTTAGAGAAAAGAAATATTGTATTAAATCTGAGGCAATATTCTGTGTATTTGCAATTTCATGCCAAGAAAAAGTGAGACGCATACTTGAAATGGGAATTAGGAACCTGAGCCAGAACCAAATCTATTTATATTTATTTAAGGCTTATGGAATATTTTTGATAGGTGATAGCAACGAAACTATTAAGCTGGCCCTCTATCATTTTTTTTTATTTATTTTTATTTGTTTAGCTTTATTTTCCTAAATTAAGTAGGAGAGAACTGGCCCATATTATAAAATGAAATTTTTTAAAAGAAAAGGAGAGAGAGAGAGAGAGAGAGTAAAGCCAAGCTTTTTGTTAAGGGGATGGGAATCCACCAGTCAACGACTCAACAAGTATTCTTACGAAAAAAATACATAAATTAATTAAATCACGAGGTAGTTGGATCTTGTTTTCGTTTAGAAAATAAAAAATAAAAAAGGCAGAAAGACGCGAGGTAGTTGTGACTTGCGATATTTTTGGATTGGGCAGGGTTCGCCTACTCTGCAACGCAGGGTAGTGTAGCTGAGCTGGGAAGCAGAAAAGAATATGAGGCGTGCGATGTGAGCAATCCCATCAGAATGTACATGGACGGTCTGGATAGCATCTCACTGGAAGCTGAAGGATTACGATACTTCGTCAGTAGCAACGCTGAGCACTGCAAGAACGGCCTCAAGTTACACGTGGAGGTTCTTCCTTACAACTATTCTGGGCCTGGAATTCTTCAAGTCACTGCGTTGGATGAACATCAGACCGCTCTGGCTGCTGGGCCCACTCCTTCTGGATCGGCCCAACTAAGTTCAAGCCTTCTCCTCTTTGCATTTGGATTTCTCTGCGCCCTCATTACCAGTTAATATAGAGGCAGTCCAGTAGTAGTTCAGTAGTATTAGCAAGTTTTATCTGTTTTACCGTATTGGTAGTTATTAGAGAGGCACAAGAAGTTATTTGGATTATGAACTTCTTATTTGGGCATGTTTATCCTTGTGGTGATGTTGCTTTGAAGAATTAATTGGATTCGTATTTAAGTACTTATTGCTAGATTAATTTGGTGCTTAGATAGAGATGTGGAACCACCATAAAATTAGGGGGCTTCTACCATTTGGCTTGATGCTTTCACTCGAATTCGGTTAAAAATACCAAGAGTACTACTGAGAGGGATCAACCAAGTGCAATTCGTTTCGACGACAGCTTATTTGGGAAGAAAATTCTTGATTGCAAATAAAAAAAATCTCTTTTTTTTTTTTGGCTCGCATGAGAAATATAAGAAAGAAGCCATTCAAATGAGTGATTCAAGTATCAATCTTTATTAATTTGGCAGAGTCTTGCACTTACAGGCTGCAAAAGGGTTACTTGTAGAGTATTAGAAAGGAAAGAAAAGAAAATAGAGAAATGGCGATAAAACCCTCACATCATATTACTATGATACTGTATTTTGATTCCTCGGACTCTGTTGACCCTGAATCAACCCTATATGAGAACAAAATGTAGGGAGTGATCCAATCACTTATCCCTCAACACAACGTAATTAGACCCATTTGTCTTCTGAATCTTAGAAATTCTCCTGAGAATATCCGCAAAGGCATTTTTATCCTGCAGAATATACAGAAACAAGAAATCAGAACCCTTTCATTTTTCTTTGAAGTGGGAGATATTAAGTAACTTTTCAAGACTATAAACTCCATTAATATGCTTCTTTTTGAATCTTGCTAGTGCCACTTAGTCATAAATTCAAACGACAGAACAAACACGATCAAAGCTTAAAAAAAAAAAAAAATTTAAAAAAAGACTTGTAAAATGGATCAGCACATACCTCAGGGGATCTGAGTCTGGCCTTGAATTTAGCAACAAGATCCTGGGTTGTCACTGGTGTCTTCTGAATTAAAACAGCCCTAATTTCTTCTTCAGTGACAGGTCCAGCAGACGATGTTCCACCAGCTTTGGAGGCTGCAGGTGTGCCTTTTGAAGGCACATTACTTTTAGAAGCAGGCGCTGGTTCAGAAGGTTTTTGTTCCTGAAGTAAATTACAGAAGATTGAAGTAAATTAATCATAGCAAGCCTTAAAGACAAGGAGGGCTCAATGCTCAATGAAAACAGAGTTGATATGGCCTAAAATAATCTCATTGACGATAATGGCATACATTTTCCGTCTTCACCTTCTTTGGAGGTGCACCATTAGATGGTTTGGCATCATCCCCATTTAGTTTTCTCTTTCCTTTTGCCGACTTGGAGTTTGATGGGGTTCCCTTGGCAGATGAAGGCGGTGTTGATTTTAAGGGACTGTTGTCAGCAGGTTCTTCTTTAGGTCCATCCTTCTGCTTTGGAGCCACCGTAGGTGAAACACCAATCTCATCATCCATCTAGACAAACCAGGGAAAAAAAAAAGGGAATGAAGAACAATGTACAAACTAAAAGCAAGTATTCCTTCCATTTCAGGGGGAAAAAAAAATAAAGGTGATTCTTCATGATACTCCAACTTAAAAAGATCCAATTTGATCATATTTTACACTTTCTTAGGAAAATAACAGCAAATGCTCCACTTCACTAGATCTCGAGCAAGCTGCTGGTGAAGTTCACATTAGATGGTACAATGTGACCAATTCCCTTGAGCTCCCCAGTGTGGCAAGTTAATATAATCACTTATGAAAAAGTAAAGAAATCAAAATAACTTACATCCTCATCATCATCGTCATCATCTGCATCCGAATCGTTCAGCCCACCAGCCCGCCCTAGCAGCTTCTTCAACTCTTTTCCTGATTTGCTTAGTCCGCCCTCTTCTTCATTATCTTCATCCTCATCATCTTCATCCTGCAAAATCATGTAAAAGCAATTGTGCTCTATAGTTCATACAACTTAAAATCAGCCCCTACAGAAAAAGAAAGCATTCCAAATTCTGTAATACTTTGTGATACTACGATAAAATTTGTGACAATTCAGATGAATAAGCAAAGCTTGATAACCCTAGATTTCTTGCAGTGATCTCACGTTTACAAAAAGCTCAGTGCTCAGATTTCAATGTTCATCAAGGTATATCCTCAATACAAACAGTCTACCACTAAGCTTACGAATTAAATGTTAATAAGCAATGTGAAAGTAGAAGCATGAGTAAACCATGAACATCTCTAATTAGCCAACCACACAAATTATATACAAGCAAACCTGCTTAATTTCCGGAGGAGCTGGAACTTCAGGTGCTAAATCTTCCCTTTCTTCGGGATCATTACCAACAGCTTCATCATCATCAGTAAAAATTTCTTCATGCTCCCAATCATCACCTAAGATAAATGTAAGCATATGAAAACAGGAAACTGAACACCTAAAGTAAAATTCTTCGGCTGGTTGGTTGTGAAAAGGAAACTGAACACCTATGATTTGCTGCAAAGGAGAAGGCCATTTCAAGCTATATCCCCTTCCTGGTGTGTGCTGTGTAGAAATAGCGGGGAGGATATTATTCATCTGTTTATTCACTGTGAATTTTGGTTGCATCTTTGGTGGAGGTTATTGAAGGTCTTTAAAACTTACTGGGTTATCCCCCATACAACCTTGGACCTGCTCTCTGACCGGGGGGGAGTGCGAGGCGGTAGAAGGAGAGGTATTCTTTGGAATGTTTAAGCCTGGGCATTACCGTGGGCGGTGTGGTCTGAAAGAAATCAACAAATTTTCAAAGATGCTTCCTGTTTGGAGGAGGAGCTATGGGATAGAATTTTGTGTTGGGGGGCAATTTGGCTAAAGAATTCCAAAGAGTTTAAAAATGTAGATTTTTCTGATCTGAGAATTGGGGATTGGCTTGATTAGCAGGGACTCTGTCTCCTTGTTTTCTTTAGTGGCACCTAGGTCTTGTGCCCGTCTGTTGTTGTTGTTTTGCTCTTTGGGGACTCCTTGTCCCTTCTTTGTATTTCTCTTTCCTATTAACATCTAATTCTTGTTTCTCATCCAGAAAAAAGGAACAGGAAAACTACATATTCCCTAAAGCTGATGCAATTATCAAAGCAACACAACAGGTATCTTGCATGCTAATGTACAGGCTCAAGAAAAAAGTCTACTCATAGATTGAACATTCTACAGTCCATTTCCTGGTCTAATCCTCATATACCTTTGTAATGTTAAAGTTAACTTTCAAGTGCTAGTAAAACTAATAAGATCTATCTGCATGAAACATGGAGGCGACTAACCACTTAAAAATGAGCAGCAATGCGGAAAAAATACCATGTAACACATTTTAAAACAAATTAGAATGAGAAAAACCCTTACCCTTCTCAACATCATCATCATCCAAATCAAGATCACCACCCCTAGGACCTTCTTCGTCGTCATCTTCACCAGATCTCTTATTTAATCCAAGTCTATTCTTCCTTGCTGCCTCCTCTTCTTCATCCTCTTCCCCTTTATCCGAGACATTTCCTTCAACCTCATCAGCTGAAGTTTTCTTTCGTCCTTTCCCACCAGCCGCGCCACTATCCTTGTCATCAAACTTCTCCACTTCACCAAATGCAGCCGGTCCATTGTTTGCTGCTTTCATCATCCATCTTTGATAGCCATCAGCAGTCTTTTTCCTATTTTTCATCTTCTCTTCTGCTTCCTCCAAAGTAAGTTGCTTATATTGTGCAACCTTGTTGAAATTGTACCTAAGAATCACATGGATTAAACAAACATCAAAACCATAACCAAAAAAAATATATCATAAAGATCAGTTTTAACACTAACTATATAAAACAACAACTGGATAGAAAGGGGATTCATATTTCCAGCAGCAAGCATATCCACCAAATGGAGTTTGGTATTGCATCCACGCAAAGGAGGAGAAAAAAATCAAAAGTACTAAATATGTGAGAACTATTATCAGATTAGAGTGACATAAATACCAAGAACCAGCAGGAATAGCAGCAAACTCTTTTCCTTGCATCATCAGCAAGTAGTAAGTTGCTGATTGTGCACCTTCAAGATGACCCTGGAACTGAAATTGTCCTGTTTCATCCTCCAAGAGCCAAGGTTTATTCTTGTACTTCTCCTATTTGCCAAAGTTTTTAAAAGATTGAAGAGTCCAAACCAAAATAGTTATGCAAAGAAAATGGCTAAACAGCAGTTTATTAAAAATCTCAACTAGAAAGAAAAATAACGATAACCACGAGCAAACTGGGTGTAGATTTGCAACAAATCTAGTTTAATTAGCCTCCACACTTAACCTATCTAAAATTCTTGTTACTCAGCAGATTAAATTTTCTAATTAAGTTTAACATTTAAATGGAACACTGACATGCAAATCTAAACTTAACCACATGCTAACACCAATCAACCAGTTAATCCACAGTACTGCATTAAAACACACCCATTATGCTTCTACTTTACAGGTTTAGCAGTTAAAAGTATACTGGTTCCAACTCCTGGTAGTCCCATCTCCGAAAACCACAAAGGACATATTAAAAAAGGTAGCAAGTGACAACTAAGTATAGCAATCCAGTACCCGCAAAGCATCAGTAAGCTGGCGTCCCTGCAATCCATCTTTTTGAAGAGACCATCTGTTCTCGGCATTTTTCTTCCTTGAAAAGTTTGGCAAACCAGTCACAAATCTCCCAATAAAGTAGTTCTTGTCGCTGCTAGTGCTGGCACGAACATTATATTCCTGGCACGGAAACGACCAAGAAATGGATAAACCTGTGGCCCCAAAAAAGTACGAAATAAACACAACAAAACTCACGATATAATACAGTTTAAAGGGGGGTTCCTTACTCATGATTAAATATGCAGCCTATAAATGGCATGTTTATGCAAATTAAAGATATGACACCACGAAATACTGTATTAGCAGAAGTCAGAATCACACAACCAAGTCCGTAAGCCAAAAGGCCCAAAAAGAACAATAGTATATATTACAAAGACATACCCAGATGAATTATTAATTGACATGTAGATAAAGAGAAAATGTACTCGTATTAATCGAGTGACAGTGGCGCCACAGTCGTAGCATTTGCCACGGTTCTCAGCCATGGTTTTTCCACAGGTCAAGCACAGCGTCATGTGCTTGCAACTGCTTCCGTACAAATCCGTCGTCGACCCACATCCACTGCACGACTGCTTTAAAATCAGATCCATCGACATTCTCCCCTCCTTGCAAGCAGCCCAAGATTTTCCCAACAACCAAGCAGCGATCCAGAGAAACCCTAAAACAAACAACCCTAGGGTTTCACATCAAAAAGAAAACCAAAAAAAAAAAAAAAAAAACCCAGAATTTTCTCGAGAAAATGCAGTCGAATACCTCTTGGTTACCACGATTGAGTAGTAGATTCCGGAAACGAGCCCTCGATAAGCCGATAAAGATATGAAGCACTAAGTTTATGAAACCAGGCAACAGGTGCCGGAGACAAAATTTTGGGTAGCGAAAATGTTGAGGGGGTTCTCCGATACTCCGAGCTAGCTCTCTCTCCCGTCTGGAAAATTCAAAATTAAAATCGAATTGAAAATTCTGGAGTTTTGAATGAGGAAGACGATTATTAGGTTTCTGGTTTCTTACGGAAGAAAGAAGAAAAGCAAAGCCAAGTGATAGTTTTTATCGGTAGATGGTGGAGGGAAACGACTGGAATCGTGGAATGGAAAGCCGGGTTGTGGAGTATAATATATGCCGATTGAGGTCTCCCGGTTTCTTCAACCGGGTTTGGGCTTACTACAGCCTCTTGAGGCCCATCTTATGATCCAAATAGCTAAGATGGGGATTTGGACCTGGGTAGTAGTAAGGGCTTTCAAGCCAAATGGCCGAGTTTTGAACCACTGTTTTAAAAATTGCCGGTTTTCAAACATTTCAAACAATAGCTGAATTTTGAAACTGATTTAAAAAATTACCATTTTTCATATTTAATAGATAAAAAAATATTAATTTGTTCTGTATAAAATTGATTTATATTAAGAAATTGATTTATTTTGTATAAAATTGATTTTTTTTCACAAATAGATCAACTAAAAAACAACCATTTATCAAAATAAAATTATAAAAAAGTTGTTTATTAAATAGGTATAAAAAATGGTGCCATTTTTTAAATTGATCAGAAAAAATGATATTTCTTACAAATACTTTCGTATTGATTCGGGCCAAAATGGACTATTTACTACTCTTTTTCAATGTGATTTTGACCGGTAATTATTTCATTTGAGAACTTAGAGTGTGTCATTTTTTTTTATTTGGTTTTAATAAATGTCTCATTTTTCTCTTTTTATAGTTAAATAGTCGAGTATAAGTATTTTTAATATAATAATTTTAGTTTATATAATAAGCTTTTGTACTAAGTACAATCATTTTGTTACAACATTTGAAAATTAGGCATTTACTTAATTTTAGTACAAAATTTGGTCATTTTGTTATAGACTCTTATTATTTTTATACCTATAACAATCAATAATTATAAATTTTATGACTTTGAAAATTACAGTTATGGAAATTATGATACCTAACAATCTTGAAAGTATCATTTTGAATAAAAAATAGACAAAGTTATTAAAAAAATAAAATAATTTTGACCCAATAAACTCCTAGATTATCTGTTCCCTGTGATGGCTGATGCGATTTACGAAAGAGCTACTTAGGAAAATGATCGAATTTTGGGCTCTTTAACTAAATCTTAGTTTTTTCAATTTATTTCAGCTAAATATATCAAATTCATTCTATCAAATATAAGAAATACTTGGTACAAAAATTTATATATTGGTACCTGATATAAACAAAGTAAAACGAATGTAAGCAATCATTTAGGTCTATAAAAAAAAACATAGATGTTCGATAACATGAAAGGTCAAAAAAAAATGGTCATTTGTTGTTAGTACTCTATTACAAAAGGGCAATTTTCGGGACTACCAAATGAAATAATGTTTATCCTATTATCTTCGTTCCCATTCTTACACCCGTTTAAAATGGGTGTTGTTTCAACAATTCTAAGTTTTTTTTATTCCAATAGCTCTTTTGAATGAGTATTTGTTAGTTTAATTTTTCTATTCGAATGACACTTTCTTTAAAATTACCACTGGAATAATTTTTTTATTCTTAAAATTAGAATAAAGTCTAAGATTACTTTTAAATATTACACTCTAATATCTCCTATTTAAATTATAAGGACCATATTTGGTTCACTCATTAGAATTGATGTATTCAAATAAAATTGTGGAATATGTTATAATTAGAATGAGAGATATTTGAATGAAATAAAATATAATTGATTGTAATTATAATATGAGAAACTATAATAGACCATTTGAAAATTAAAAAAAAAACATCATTCTCATTCCAATAAGAAAAAACTCATTCTAATGGTTAATGCGACCGATAAACCATTTGAATAAAAAGATTAAATTATTGAAACAAATACTCATTTTAATGAACCATTTGAATTAAAAAATTAGAATTGTTGGAACAAACACCTATTCTAATGGATATAACATTTGAATAGATTAGTGAACCAAATTACAGTTCAAATGTCTTTTCATTCTAATTATAGCTCATTCAATTGATCTATTTATGTATTTTAATTATTTCGGTTTGGTCATATAGTTACTAAGTCTCACCTAGTCGTCTAATAAGTGTTTTGGTCTTATAGGTAACAATAGTCACCAATAGTCATGTAGTGAGTAACTGGACCTCTTTTCGAAATTTGTGTTTAGAGAAGATGTTGACTATAGTGGCTTCACCAGAATAAATAACGATTCGTCAATTGCTGATCTTTGGTAGCAAGATGAGTTAAGGTTAGGTAATAATTAAAGATCAAGCACTTTAGTGCACTTCGCAAAGATTTTTGTGATGTGGTGGGCGTTGCTGCAAACATCGAAGAGTATAACAACTGGTATGATCGAGACTCTTGGTTTTGGTAATTATGGTTCAAAAAGATGTAACATTGAAAGAAAAAAAAGGGGGAAGGGAGCTAAGCTTGATAACATAATTTTCCTTTTAGGAAGAGAGTAACAATTATTTTGAAACTTTGAAGCCCTATTTTATATTGCCATGTCATATGTGTAAGAGATCAAACCACATCATATGTTTAATTTTAAAAAAATTCAAAAATATATTTAGGGTAAATTATAAAAAAAAAACATCCTTAAGATTTTAATATTTTATAATTTAAATCCTAAAATTTGTACTCTATAAAATAATACATTTAGATTAAAAATTTATGAAAATTAATATATGAGTTGACTTTTTGAATAATTTTAACTGATAAAAAATAATAATATTCTCAAAATTAAGGAAAATAATAATGATTAATCCAATTTTAGTGCAGAATATTAACATTTTTTTTGTTATTAAAATTAGTCAAAAAGTCATTCTAAAGTATTATGAGTTATTTTGCATCATAACTAATAAAACAGTTATTAATGTCAAACACCCTTATTTGTTCTTAGAAAATAGTTTTATGATTTTAAAAACAAAGTTAAAGGAAATAGAATCTTCAAAGTATTTTCTTAATTTTTTATTTGCAAAAAAAAAAGCTCATTATTTCTCATAACTTTCATATACACATTCTTTTCTAACTTTCTCTCTCCTCATTTTCTCTCACCACTTTCTCATTCTCATTTTCTCTCATTATTTTATTCCATCACTTTCTCTCTAATCGTTTTCTATTATTTTATTTATTTTGAATCATATTATCTCTTTTCATTTTTTATTACTACTTTGTTTTTTATAACTTTTTAGTATCTTTATTCTCTCTCTCTCTCTCTATCTCGTGCATTTTTATCACCCAATTACTTTTGTGTTTTCATTAGTTTATTTATCTCCTATCTTTCTCAATATTTTTTATTTTCGCATTCTCTCTTATTACTTTCTCTCTTATTATTATCTCTTACGACTTTTATTATATTTTCTCTTACGACTTTCTCTCTCCTTATTCTTTTACTTGAATTTATCTCTCATCACTTTCTCTTGACTTTTTTCTCTCTAAATATTTTTTTTATAATACAACTATGATTTTTTATATTAATCTAATTTTTTTCCCAAAAAGTTATTTTTAGAAAACATTTGCTAAACACCTATAGTATTATAAAACATTATAAAACAGTTTTTGTTCTCATTTCTAAAAGCAAAACTTTGAAAACATAAAACAATAAATAATGCCAAACAAGTCTTTAATTTTAAGAAATTCTTAAGCTCATAATATTATTTTGTAAAATCCAAACTTAAGGGTTTAAATTACAGAATATTCAAACTTCTTATTATTTTTTTTTACAGTTCAGCATTCTATTTATATTCATATGTATAATACAATTAATGTAGAAAAATCAATGTTCATAAGAAGCGTAATTTTCTAATGTATATATATTTTCACCTGCTTTAATGTGATTTGGTTATGAATTTTATATATTGTTCATTGATATTCGATTAAATATTAGATAATTCAAAATAAAATTAGCATCGTATGTTAATTTATAATTAAAAAATTTATCTCAATAAGAATTAATAATATAGTACATTTTCAAAAAGTATTAATATTTTTAAGAGTTTATGGCACAAATGGTCCGTGAACTATCTAAAACAAGGTAATTTAGTCTTTAAAGTTTTAATTGCGACAATTAAAATCTTGAACTTTATAATTTAAAGTTATTTGATCCGTAAAATATCTAAATTATATCTTGTTGTTAAATTTCTAATGGAAAATGTATGCGATGAACATATGATAATATCAAAAAGTATGTTTGAGAAAAAAATAAATGGAATGAAAGGATTCAGAGAGAGAGAGTGAAAAAGATGTTATTTGTATTTTTTTTTTTGAATTCTTGGAGCTACAAATTTGAAGAATTTTTTTTATGATTATTTTTTTTCCTTCTAAATTCTCAAATTACCTCTCGAATACTCTTTTAGATACTATCATGTGTTTCTTACATGTGTTTTTCGTCAAAAAATTTAACAAGTTGTAATTCAGAGTTCATATACTTACCACAACTAGAACATTAAAGACCAAATTAAGGATCATTTATTCCATTAATCCTATCTTAAATACATTTGAAGAAACTAGTAATTCAAATGTATAATTCAAAAACAAGTATATAAAAATTGGGGGAGACTATGGTAGAATCCTTTTTTTTTTGGTCTTATATGAGATTTTTTATTTTTGATCATTGGATTGTAATCTAACAGCTCAAAAACTTTATATTGCAAAAAGTTGTTGTGTATTATTTTTCTTAATTTCTTTTGGTTGATTATCTCAAATTCTTTTCTTTTTTTTTTGGCTGATTATTTCCCTTAGTTCTGTTGTCCACCAGTCTAACCATTTTTTAAGGGATCTAACCATTAGTTTTGTTACCATGTATAATATAATTTTTAGGTAAAGATGAATTTGATTTTTTTTTTCCTTCCATTTATGTAAGAGAAATTTTTATTTTTTATTTTTAAATGCCCTATGATGTTCGGTGGAGAAAGTGATTGTGTCATATAGTTTCATGGTTAAAACTATGCTCTTTGTTTTATGTTTATCATTGTCGTCATCATCCTCTCTCATTGTAGCTTTTTTTTTCCTCCGCTAATTATTATTTCATAACGATTCTCTCTTTATCTGAAGGATTTTTTTTTTAATCATTAGAGAAGAAATTCCAAACAGAATGTAGAAGCAAAGACATTGTTCTAAAGAAGAAGATTAAATGAGTTATTTTTAATTTTTTTAGTGTATCACTTTATTAGGGCTTAAATTAGTTGTAATTAGTTATTTATTTACTCTATAATTACCTTTTATCATTCAAAGTATACGTGTCGTTAGATATAATCTAATGGTTCGGAATAAATAATCTCGTCTAGAATCAAAAGTAAGATTTTGATTGTATCCTCACCCATACATATTATGATACAAATATTATACAAGTATAAATTACTATGTGATTTAACAATGAGAAGTGAAAGGTAGTTGCATGCATAGTCTAGTAATAATCACACTATTTCCCATTCCCAAATGTGAGTGTTGAGTTTGAGTTCAAATCTTCCCTCCAAATACTTAGGTTATGTTTGGTAGGAGGGAAGGAGAGCAAGAAGGATGGAGAGTGTAGGAAAGAAGAATATGAGAGTTATAATTATTTGAATTGTTTAGTATAAAACATATAAAATAGGAATGATAAAGAATATTTATTTGTAAAATTATCATATTGTATGTTTTATTTTTTTAAAATTAATTAATTCGATAGATGAATTTATAAATTCATGTTTTTTTTTTTTTTCAATTTTCTCCGATCCTCCCAATTTGGGAGGATGCATTTTTGTGGGCCGGAAGGAGATCCTCTCCCTTTACTTCTCCTTTCTCTCTCTCCTGTCAAACACAGGGTTGCAGCTCTCTCTTCTTCTCCTCTCACTCCACTCTTTTCCATCCTCCAAAAATTCCCTCTACCAAACATAGCCTTAATAGCCTTAATGCCTAATGGTAGTTTTTTTTTTTAAAAAAAGAAGAAAGTGAAGAGGAAGGGGTACTGATAACCGTCGACACATAATACGGACTTGACATATCGCGTTGATGAGAAAGACCGGTGGCCACCTACCTCATGATTGATTCATATGATCAGGACTGTCCATCCCAACTACCACAACCCAGTGGGCAGTGGCTATAAAACAATTCAATTTGACCATATATTTTATATTGCATTGTACCAATAAAATTCAGTTTTCCCAAAATTTAGATTAACTATTACAACTTCATTATTTTTTTTTTTTTGGGGGCTTATCGGGTTGGTAAATACTTTTCCACGTGAGAAATTTTTTAGGAGTTTTTTATTAATTAGGTAAATACAAATAAAATAATAAAATCTCTATAAGCAAAATAATTATGAAAATAACAAGTTAACAACAACAATAATAAAATACTGATAACAAAAAGCAAATGACTTTATCATATTAGTACAAATACCCCTATATTTCTCCCAAGTCCCAAACCTCACTCTCATCAGCTCAGGCTCAGCTTCACCGGAGCTTCAGCGTCCGTACGAGTACGACACCGTTTCGAGGGGATTCCATGGCTTTGAAGTCGTTCATCGAGATTAACCCAGACTCTCACTTCCCCATACAGAACCTTCCCTATGGAGTATTCAAGCCCGAACCAAGTTCAGCTCCTCGACCAGGCGTGGCCATCGGGGACTTCGTCCTCGACCTCTCTGAAATCGCCTCCGCCGGTCTATTCGAAGGTCCGATCCTCAAGACCTCCTCCGATTGTTTTCACCAGGTTCGCTTTGATTCTCCATTTTTTTTTCGGGTTACACTGCGTAATTAGTGCAGCCATGAATCTATTAAGTTTGACCGAAAATGGTGAAATTGATATTGGAAATTGCTTGCTATTTTTGCTCTGTTTTTTGTGGTGGCAGCCTAATCTGAACAAGTTTTTGGCTTTGGGACGACCTGCGTGGAAGGAAGCCCGAAGCACTCTGCAAAAGCTATTGTCATGTAAGCTATGCTTATGTACCATGATCTAAGCACTTGAGCTATTTTCGTTTTTATGCACGATTATACAAAACCCAGATAGTCTATAAAGGCTCATAATCTGGGCTTTTTTTTTTTTTTTTTGGGCAGCTACTGAATCAGTATTACGTGATGATACAAATTTGAGGCAGAAAGCACTTATTCCATTGGTAATAGAAGATTATGTTGTAATTATTAAATAGGCAATTTTTTGTGGAAATGATATTTGTCTTTCTAATGTTGATTGCTTGTCCAACTGCTCAGAACAAGGTGGAATTGCTTGTTCCTATTGCCATAGGGGACTACACGGATTTCTTTTCCTCTATGCATCATGCAAAGAATTGCGGGACTATATTTCGTGGACCGGAGAACCCAATTCCAGCGAACTGGTATTTTTGTTTTGAAGTTTATGGTGGACAAACCACTATCTTTCAGATTTGTATCTACTCTTTCAAGTTCAGAATGTCTTTCATTGATGTCCAGGTTTCACCTTCCCATTGCATACCATGGACGAGCATCATCTATTGTAATATCCGGAACGGACATTACTCGACCAAGGTTATAATTTATTTTCCCTGTTTTTGTTTTCGTAGTGTCTGCTATTTAGCTTC
Source organism: Parasponia andersonii (assembly GCA_002914805.1). Lineage (NCBI taxonomy): Eukaryota > Viridiplantae > Streptophyta > Magnoliopsida > Rosales > Cannabaceae > Trema > Trema andersonii. The sequence continues at coordinate 126,851 of JXTB01000684.1, forward strand.
GAGTTAATAACTATGGTATTTTATGTAACGTGAGGAATATGTCTGGATATCCTTAGGAATCTATAAATCTCTTGAATTGTTAAAAGGGAGATCTATATATGTCTAGACATTATCCTGGGTGCTCCCCAATTACGACACGTAAGATTGCTGATTCATGTCGGCTTCATATCTGGTAAATCAATGAATATGAAACGAATTTTGGGATGCATTTCTATGCATATCAATGTTTCCATCCACTTGGTTTATGCTAAAAGTTTTTGGTCTACTTAATAAGCCAGAGGATGTGCAACTTATTTGTTGGCAGCCTATGTACCACATAGAAAATTCGTATGAGATCATTTTTTAAGTTTGTCTATTTCATTTTCCTCGAGTGGATAAGAAATTGAACAATGATCATGGCTGGTCATTACAGCCATTTTTATCAATGACGAGCAATCCTTTTATTGGACAAAACTAGTAATACAATAGGACTTTCTTAATGTTATTTTGGATTTAGATATATTCTTAGTCAATAGTAATCATGCTTATTAGGATACTCTATCCATATCACGAGTTTTTGTTTTATCACAGAGGTCAAGGCCATCCGAGCAGCAACTCTCCACCCTATTTTGGTCCCTCATTGAAGTTAGACTACGAGCTGGAAATGGTATAGTTCTACAGTAGTGAAAGCCCGTCCACTTCATTTCTACGTGGAGATATTTTCCCTTATTAAAATTTGAACAACTTCATTTTTATTTATTTTTTATTTTTTTTAATACTAATGTTACTATCTAATGTAATCTTTACTTACGATAGGCTTACAATTCATTTGCCCTTTGTCATATATTAATTGTCATTATTGCATATAGGCTGCCGTAGTTGGTCCAGGAAATGAACTAGGAAAGCCTGTAGATGTTAATGAGGCAGCGGATCACATCTTTGGACTTGTGTTGATGAATGACTGGAGTGGTACGCATGCTTATTGTAGCTTCAGTCTCTTGGTCTTATTGTTTCTTTTTGATGCTGCTTGCTAACAATGTTGGCTTTGACAGCTAGAGATATTCAGGCGTGGGAATATATTCCTCTTGGGCCTTTCCTTGGAAAAAGTTTTGGTAAGAACTGAAAAATTATTTTGAATCGGTTCTCATCTCATATGGCAAACGATTAGAGTTCAGTGAATACTCTGTTGTCATTGTCGCTGTAGTAGAATGTAAGTTAGCATAGCTGTAGTAGAATGTAAGTTAGCATAGCGGGACGTATCTAACTTTTAGTAGTCAATATACTACAGGAACTACAATATCCCCTTGGATTGTGACCCTGGAAGCTCTAGAACCTTTTTCTTGTGCTGCCCCAAAACAGGTGCTTAACTGTTTAAAATGCTTCGGAAAATAACACCGATTAAAATCATAAATTTCTTCATAACTATTTGATGCAGCATGAAATATGACACATGTTCTAAATTGCAGGATCCCCATCCATTGCCCTATCTGGCTGAAAAAGTATCCAAAAATTATGACATTCAATTAGAGGTATTTAGCAGTTTTATGTTTTATACTCTACTCTTAAGTAATGCTCAAGTGGAATAGTTCTTTCCACTGTTTATTTTCTTAGTTGACGTTAAATACTTCAGATAACGACGAACTGCATATTTTTACTAGGTTGAAATTAAACCCGATGGAGGAAAGGATTCAAGTGTGGTCACAAGGAGTAACTTCAAGCACTTGTAAGCACCCATCATCTTTCTTACTGACATACAATTAGATTATATATCCAATCATTTCCACTAAGCACACTCTTTTTGGTTAGTCATATTGTCAAGCTGGAAGTGAATAGCTTTTGTCTAGGAATTACTTCAATTTGATACAGAGTAAAGAGTTTCTTATATGCTATGCCAAGCAGTTTTTTTTTTTTTTTTTTGGTGCTATACTTTCAAGAATTTATTAGAAACCACTTGTGCCATTTATGAAAAACTTGCATGATGGTCAAAACGTAAGAAAGAAACTTCCTCGTTTCCTTCTTATGGCATGTCTTTTATGGGCTCTTTCTGTTATTAATATCAACTTCGGTAACTCATGTTACAGATACTGGACATTGACTCAACAGCTAGCACATCATACTTTAAATGGTTGCAACTTAAGGCCTGGCGATCTCCTAGGAACAGGAACCATCAGTGGACCTGTATGGTTTCTGTTTATTTTTCTGGATCACCATATGAATCCGCTTCAGTTCTGCTTTTCTGTTATTTCAGTATAAGTTAAGCAATTCTTGTATCGTTCAAGTGAAACTAAGAAACCACTTGTATTTCGAAACAGGAGCCAGAGTCCTATGGATGCTTGTTAGAGTTGACATGGAATGGACAGAAGCCACTGTCATTAAAAGGGACGCAGCGTAAATTCCTAGAAGATGGAGATGAAGTCACCATCACTGGTTTTTGCAAGGTTCTTTTCTTCTTGATCTCATAAGACCTCTCTTCTTTATTTCCTGGATTTTTTTGAAAAAATCTTCTTTTACTGGACAGTATGATGACACAGCTGTATTTCCACGTTATAGAACACATGCATCTAAATTTGTATTGTGTGCATGGGTATTCACTTACAGCGCTTAGCATTTCATTATTCAGTTGGATATTATTAATCACGCTGCAGCTTTTGTTCAACTTGGTTCAATTTATGCATTATGCCTGGATATCTGAGTGTTATGTTTAATTTTTTTTTTTTATCATGATTATTGCAGGGCAATGGATACAACGTGGGGTTCGGGACATGCTCAGGGAAGATACGTCCTTCACTACCTTGATGATACTATCCTCCTGGTTGTTATCGCCAAGGATTGACTATTGATACGCCTTAAATTGCATAACATCACTTGAGCGTAGCAGCTAGTTTCTCTTGTAACTCTTCTGCATGTAGATGCTCTATGTTGCTATTCGACATTTCGACTTGTCTGAAATAAAAGTGTTTATTGGATAGCTGAGCTCAATTTGGGTCTCTTTATCTCGAGTCTTTAGCCAGTACTACTACTACTACTAAGAACCAAACCTCAGGCATCATAGTTCAAATTCTACTCTATTCCTCGAGTTCATAAGCTCAACTTCCATGAAATCTACGAGCTTGGAGGAAACCCACCAACTATTCTCTACAATATCTATATCTTATCAGAAATGAATTCAATGGTAATATGCTAATTTAGACCCAAACTTAAGCCTGATATCCAAACGTTCTAACTTTAATTTTTAATCAATTGAAGCGGGAAGTTTGGCACCCCTACACAACCCACCCCCTTTTTTTCTTTTTTTTTTTTTTTCCAATTGAAAAAAAAACATTGTTTGCATGTGCCAAAAGCAAAGCCATTCGTCAAAAAAGTCTAAAAGGAGCATAATGGTTTGGTTCATACTTAACGGACATTGCTCACGCCAGCCATGCCTGTTACGCGCCAAGACAATTCAAGAAACCACCAACAGTTCTTTTAATTAAATACATTTTTTTTGAGCTTAAAAAACCACTTAATCCTGCTTCTCATTTCTCACTCTTCTTTATTCCTTAGCAGGAAAAGAAAATAAGTTAAATTAAATTACCCAAACAAAAAAAAAATGAAACCCTCTGGCAGAGCCAGCTTCTTCTCCTCCTCCGAAGCCCCAATCCCAATCACCGTTCACCTCCCGCAACAACCCCAGCCCAATCCCTCCGCCTCCGCCGCAAAGATCCAATCCTCCTACCGGGCCCACCGGATCCGGACCCTCCACAGAACGATCCGGTCCGTCAATTCGGAGGCGAACGAGCTCCAGCGCTCGATCCAGCGGCAGGACACGGTGGACGCGGTCAGGTGCGACGAGCGGGAGAAGCTGAGGATGAACGAGGCGCTGATGGCTCTGCTCCTGAGGCTGGACTCGGTCCCCGGGTGGGACCCGGCGGTGCGGGAGGCGAGGAGGAAGGTGAGCCGTCGGATCGTGGGGCTGCAGGAGATACTGGACGCGATTGCCGAGGCCAAGGTCGAAGATGGGTTCGTCGGCAATGGCGGGTACGGCTGGGGGGACTACGGCGGGTTTCTGATGAACTGGGACGAGGTCGTGGCGCAGATGGAGGCGGAGGTGTGTCGGGCCAGTGGAGGCGAGGAGCTGGAGAGGTTCTGTGCTCAGCAGCTCGGGTTTCGCTGCCTCCAGAGGTTTCTTCGCGAGCCTTGATCAGTGGATGTGGATCCTCTGTGGTACGGCTCAGGATACGATTTCGTGGTCTCTAAACGTGGACTTTTTGTTTGTAACAAGATAGTTTTTGTCGTGTACAGATTTTGCACAGAAATAAATAGTTTTATGGCAGTACAGTTTATTGCTTGCCTTTCCTTTAATTTGTATAACTGATTACATGCGTACATTGCCCTGTTTTACAAAATTTTGGGTAAGTTTTAGAATTTAGAAACGAGTTGTTTGTTTTTGGGCTAATAAATCTCAATATTGGAGCGGTTTTTCATCAACTGTCCACGTGTCTCTGAACTGCTGATGTTGTATCCTCCAACTGTCTACGTGTCCTTATTATCCCAAAGAGCTTTTGACTTCAGACAAGATCGGAGAGGCAGGGGAGGCCACTTGCAAAAACTCTCCGATGCTTAAGTCAGTTGTTTATCTTTGATTTAGGACAGCAAAGATTTTATTTTTCTTTGTATGAGTATATCTTTTAAATATTTCTTTTCGTATGCATACATGCTTCTCTTTTGGGGACACATGGCTCATATATATAGTCCTGAAATTGTGAACCTCATGGTTCTCAATTTTAGGACCGAATACCTTTTATCATCAGGACTTACTCCAGAGATCATGGGCCGAGATTATCGTGATTCTCCCTGTATCGTCGTAGTCTAGTTTCCGCCGTCCCCTATGGCTCGAGTCTGTCAGGAGCGAGATTTGGACAAACCGCCGTTCTGTCAGAACGGTTTGTCCCATGCGCACACCTACTCAGGATCGCATTAAATGTTCTGTCTGGGTCTGGAGCTGTGAGTTACTTCTCATTGTACTCTGGTGGAAGACCCTTGGGGCTCTCGACCCTCAGCTGTCGAGGTAAGAATCAGACTGGGCCGAGTCCATCCAGGATCTGGGATGGACTCGGCCCTAGCCTCGGACAACCCATGGGCCTCTATGGTACCACGTGCGACTCGCGTGGTATTTAATTAGTCACTTTGGACACGTGTCGGACAGTGTGCCTCGTTTATGATATGTTCTGCCACTTAATCGTCCACGTGGTGTATGATTTAGGAACGAGTCTCACAACTGCCTCCATTTCCCTAGTTGATGGATTCGTATCCATCAAGTGGGGAAATCGTTTCTCCGTTCCTCTAATTTGAGAGGTACACGTGGCTTTCCAATTGCCGACGTGGAGGTACGCCATCCCATGTCATAATTTTTTCAAATTTTGAAATTCTGACGCTTCGGTCTTCCTTGCTCTGCCCTTCTCCAGGAAAAACTCTTCAGCTCCCCCTCTATAAAAGCCGTATTTACGCCCATTACTTACTTTACCAAAATCTCCAAGTATTTCAGCTTTCTCAAATCTTAGGGTTTCTGTATCTTCTTTTTCCTAGAACCTTTCGTCTTCTTCGATCATATCTAACACGATGGCCCTGGAGTCAGAAACTCAGCCCCGTTGCGGATTCCGAATTAGGGTCGTTGAGGAGGTAGCTCTGCTTCCCCGGCAGAGTCACCTTTGAGAGGGTCGATGGCCCAATGGACTGGCACCTTTACCCCTCTACCCCGGAAGGCTCCATCGTTCTAGGGAGGCGGCATCTGGAGTGGTTGCGGTTTCCTCTCCCTCATTTGGTCCATCAATTCTTTAGCCTCACGGGGATTCATCCAATGCAACTCAATGCTAACAGAATCATGATTTTAATGGGGCTTTCCGCCCTGTCAGTCCTTTATAACATATATATAGACCTAGAGGTGGTCTTTTATGCCTACAAGCTCACCCTCATCCCCAAGAAGAGCTCCTACCCCACTTTCTACCTTCAACCACTTCTGGGACGCCATATTTTCTGGGGCTTACCGAGGTCGGACAAGCAATGGGACTCCCACTCTAGGCTATATGCCGTCGGAGAGACGTGGTGCTCTACTTAGGTGAATGGAGAGTACTTCCAAGTTCCTTCATTTTTTCTGCAGAGTAAGTACTAGGTCGTGATTTTTGGGTCTGCGTTTACCTCGTCCGTTGTTGCTCACAATATTTTTCCTTGTGCAGCTTCTGCGGAAGAAAGCATATTTGAACCGTAATTGTCTGCGGAGAGGCTTAACGAGCTGGAAGAGATCGTCATCTTTGGGTCCCCTGGGGATTGCTGACACATCTAGACCACCCTGAACCCTCAGGTGATGAATATGATGCCCAAGATGATCTCATACCTTCCCTTCCCACTGGATACCTAGGTCATCACAAAGCACCTGCGGAGCCAGCTTGACGCCCCGGCTCTGTCGTGATGAGCAGAGTCGCATCGCCATAGTGGATCGTCAGGTCACGGCGTCGAGCCAGTTGGCGGGTCTCTGCGACCTGGTGGCACCGACTAGCCACGAGCTCGAAGAGGCTGTGAGGCTCGTGGCCGAGGAGTGTGTCAGGCTCCGTAGAGAGGAATCCACCGCCCCCAAGAGAGTTAAGGGTGAGTTCATTTTTGCATTCTGAAGCTCCGTTGATAAAGTTATAGCTGTGTTCTAACTACGTTGCTTGCTCTTTATAGGTTCTAATGTAGGCCCTTCAGCAGACCCCTCTCCAGTCAAGGGAAGTGCTGCTGTGCACAAGGCTCGATCTAAGGTATCTGCTGGTCGGTGCCTTGTGGTGTCTTCAGAGGACGAGGTACCTGCGGTCCCCTCCCCCGGCGCTAGCAGACCTCCGACTCGGGAGAGGACGGCCATAAAAGTCGTTTATGACAAGGAGGCACCTTCGAGCCTTCTTGGGGAATCCGCTGCTCTGACCTCTTCCTCCTCCCACTCTGGTTCGAAGATGAGCATAGGGTTTGGTGCTGCTTGCCCACATGGGGAGATCGTTGAGCTCAGTGGGGGGCTCCGAGGTTGAAATCTCAGCTGTCCTCCCCTCCTCTGGTCCCAATAAAGCAGCATCACGAGGCCGACTCATCTAAAGAGAAGGAGGGCCCGGCAGGGAAGAAGGGCAAAACTGCCCCCTCTTCTGACAGTGATGACGATGGGGCCACACTGACCCTCATGAGGAGAAGAAGGTTTGCGCGCGGCGGCCCGTCAGGGGGAACTGGTTAAGACAAGACCGAAAAATCACAATCAGGAGGGGGTGGTAACCGGAACTACTGATGCAGCAACAGTCGTCGTGGCGTCTTCTACTGAGGATGCACCGACCCTAGTTGTCGCCGAAGGCACACTTGGCGACGCTCAGCTTTCTACCGTCCCCGCCACCATTGCTTCGGGAGCATCGAAAAGAGCTACAGGAGCGTGTCCGGTAGGAGGAGAGGGTGTCCTCGCAGTTGGTGGGGTGGAGTCGCGTTCCTCAGATGTAGACAATACCTAAGGAGAGGATCCAGTTGCGGAGCTCGAGCTGGAGGTGCTTTCCTTGGAGAACATTGAGTTCGTCGCCGGCCGTAACATTGCGCAGGTTTGGCTCGTTTGGCCGTCACCTCCATTTTTTGGCATCCCTGCTGAACACTGACTTCCCTTTCTTATATCTTGTAGCTAGCCGTTGTCTAGTCCTTTTCTTCTTCTCGCGTCAGGGAGCTGACCGGGGAGTTGAACTCCCGTTCTGCGCTGGCCGAGCGGAGCAATTATCCCTTGCCAAGTTGAGGGCTGACTTTGACTTGTATCGGAGCCTGGATGAGGCTAGGGTCGGCAACGCGATGGCTCACGCTTTGAGTGCCGAGAAGGTCAGGTGCGAGGAGCTGGTCGCAAAGTTGGCCGAGGTGGAGGCCGGCATGGTCGTTTTGTCTAGTGATGACTCCGACCCTGGTATGCCGCCCTCTGCCGGAGCTGGACCAAGTGTCGAAACTGGCCACACTCCCCTGGCCAGAGGTAATTAGGGCCTCTTGCTTTGTGTATTTGTAAAGTAGACGCTCGTTGTAACCATTTGTTTAAATAATAGAAATCGAGCTATTTTTTCAAGTTTATTCCATTCTCTTACTCCTTTCATTGACCGCGTTTAGTGTTAGGGTCAGATATCGTATATGATGTCATTCCCTTGTCGGCAGCGCGGCCAGTGTTTGGATTTGACTTGGTTTTTTATAGTTTTGAGTTCGTAGTGAATTCTCCTCGTACTTTGATTGACGAGATTAACTTTGGAGACCGGGATGTGAGTTTTGGCCCAACTGGTTTTGAGGGTGTATAACTTTTGTTTTGACTTGTCTTGGCAGAATTCGACCCACGCTGTGGCTGGACTTCTCTGACCCCAAATGGGAACACACCATGAACCAGCTCCAGGAGTTAGTCGACCATTGTTTGGACCCATTGCTGCAGAGGAGAAGGCCTGGGCTTGGCTCCCATCGGAAGCGAACAGGGCGCTGCCACTCTGATGTGTCCCTGCGAGTCCGTCCAAGACCTGCCTCTTATAAGTAGAGCTTCCGGATGTGCGTCCCTGTCAACCATGCGCTTTGTACTTTTAGGAAATAATAAAAAGAGTTTGATTTTAACTTTTGTCTTCATGCCTAGTCTTGTACTGGACTACTTCCAACGGGTAGGCTCTAACTCCGTTCATTCCCAGTTCATGCGAGGGTCTGCTTCCAACGGGTAGACCCTGATCCCGCTTTCTTTTGTCTCGCACGCAGCTAAAACGCTCTCTGGGGAGGATCTACTTCTAACGGGTAGACTCTGACCCTGCTTTCCTTCATCTCGCATGCGGTTAAAATGTTCTCTGGAGAAGGTCTGCTTCCAACAGGTAGACCTTGTCCCTGCTTTCATTTAGCCTTTCGTATAGTTAAGGTGCTCCTTAGAGAGGGTCTACTTCCAACAAGTGGACCCTGACCCTACTTTCCTTTAGCTTTTTTATAGCTAAGACGCACCTTAGGGAGGGTCTATTTCCAATAGGTGGACCTTGGCCCTGCTTTCCTTTAGCTTTTCGTATAGCTAAGATGCTCCTTAGGGGGGTTTACTTCCAATGGGTAGACTCTGTCCCTGCTTTCCTTTAGCTTTTCGTATAGCTAAGATGCTCCTTAGGGAGGTCATACTTCCAATGGGTAGACCTTGTCCCTGCTTTCCTTTAGCTTTTCGTATAGCTAAGATGCTCCTTAGGGAGGGTCTACTTCCAATGGGTAGACCCTGTCCCTGCTTTCCTTTGAGGGCAGGTCGCAAGCTTTTGCTGCGCGGCTTTTTTTTTTCGTACGTTTTCTCGGGCCATCGGCAATCCTTTTATTGCACGATGTGATTCCCATAGTACGATCGTTTTCGAGGTCTGTTGGCAAGTTTTTGGTTGTGCAGTTTTCCCTCTTCGTACATTTTCTCGAGCCATCGGCTAGCATTTTAGTGCACGATATGATTCCCATAGTACGATGGTTTTTAAGGTCTGTTGGCAAGTTTTTGGTTGCGCAGGTCTTTCCTTTTCGTACATTTTCTTGGGTCGTTGGCAAGTGACGTGATCCCTACAGTACGATCGTTTGAGGTCTGCTGGCAAGTTTTTGATTATGCAGTTCTTTCCTCTTCGTACGTTTTCTTGGGTCGTCAACAAGTGACGTGATCCCCGCAGTACGATCATTTTTGAGGTCTGCCAGCAAGTATTTGGTTGCACAGCTCTTTCCTCTTCGTACGTTTTCTTAGGTCATCGTGAGGCAAGCACACCGTGGTCAAATCTTCCTAGGTGAAGGCGATAGGGGCGGCAGAGGCGTAGCTTTCTCCCACCATCAAATGGTTGACGGAATGACCCATCCCCCTTAGGTGCTTCACCCTTTCTTGGGTCTTTTTGAGGCATTTTTCCTTCTCCTCCTGACCCTGGGTCAGCTCTGATCTGCCCATGATGGTCAGCACTATCCTCAAGACCTGCTCTCCTGATCCGGAGACCTGGGTCTGCTTGCCTTTTTCGGGCCTGGTGGCGTCTTCCTGTGGCTGGGTTCCGCCAACCTTTATATACTATTTCAACTTGCCGGCATGGATCGCCATCATAACTTACGCGTAAAGATTGCAATAGTTGATGGTGTCGTGCTCATGATTCCTGTGAAATTGGCAGTACATGTTCCTATTTTTCACGTGCTCAGGAACGCCGGACTTGGATGGGTCTTTGAAAATGCCTCTGTCCCTGTTTTGGAGGTAGATCACATCGATTGGCGTGTTGAGCTCGTATTTCGGCAACGGGTCACGAGATGCCTTCCTCCTCTTGCCGTCTTCTTGATCGCCTTGGGTAGGGGCTTCCCGTTTCGGAGTCGGCCCTTGGTCTGGCGCAGGCCTCTTTACTCCTTGCGGGGACAGGGTTTGCATCGGCGCTATTGTTATCGCGGCGGAGGCCTTGGACGCTTTCTAGCAGCTTTTCAGCACCCTGATCCCTTCTGACTTTGCCTGGACGTCCGCCATATCATACGGAAGGTTCAAAAGCAGATGGTCCGACAGCATCGATCCTGGCTACAGGCTCCTGACGAATGATCTTGCGGCTTGGACTGAGTCAGTGTTGTGCACTAGGGACATCAGCTCTAGGAAGCGCGATAGGTATCTCTTGGAGACTCGTTCGTGGTTTGTTTCAACCGGTCAAGATCTCGCATGGATTTCTGCTGCCTCCGGGTACCTGCATACTGCTTTAAGAAAAGTTTGCAGAAATCTTTGAACCCGTATATGGATTTCTCTGAGAGTTGTCTGAACCATAATAGAGTCAGTCTTACTAGGGTTGTGGAGAAGACTTTGTAGGTCACAACCTCATCTCTGGTTTCCAAGGCCATCTTTTGTTGAAAATGGTATATGTAATCGAGGGGGTCGGACTTTCCATCGAACGGCCTGAAGGTCGGGGTTGTGAAGTCTCTCGGCTTGGGCTCCATCTGGATCCAGTCGGCGAAGGCTGTCCGATTGATCCCTTGGACAGTTTGCTCTGCTAGATCATCGGGGGTCTGGCTGTGATGGGCCCCGAGCCTCTTACTCAGCTCCGTCATCATTTCTTGCTTCCAGTTGGGAAGCACATCTTCCGAGCGTTCTTGGTGTTTTCTGTCCACTGCCGCTCCGGCTCAAAATGACCTCGTCTGGCTTTGTCGCTCCCCCTGCATCTGCGATCTGGATGGGGCGGGAACTTTTCTCGGCGGTTGACCCCCAGACTCTTGTTAGACCTTTTCGTCAAAATCTTCCATTTGCTAGCAGCCCTTCGAGACAGACGTCATCTCTGCACACTTCTGCAACTTCTTCTCTTAAACCCAGGATGGCCTCGTGGGCAATCTCTGCCTTTCGGTTTGCTTCTGCCAAGGTGGCTAGTATCTGGTTTAGCTTTTGGTCCAGACCCAGTTGTGCTTCCCGGGAGCTCCCTTCGGCGTCGGGACATGTGCTCCTGGTTGTCATTCTCAAAGGTGCCATCCTACGTTGTATGGCCTTTTGTTCGGGGAGAGCGCGATCGTGAAACTCCTACTCTTTTTCTCACGCTCAATGGTTTCCCACAGATGGCGCCAAACTGTTGGAGCGGTTTTTCACCAGCTGTCCATGTGTCTCTGAATTACTGATGTTATATCCTCCAACTGTCCACGTATTCTTGCTATCCCAAAGAGCTTTTGACTTTAGGCAGGATCGGAGAGGCGGGGGAGGCCACCTGCAAAGACTCTCCGATGCTTAAGTCAGTTGTTTATCTTTGATTTAGGGCAGTAAAGATTTTGTTTTTTTTTGTATGAGTATATCTTTTAAATATTTCTTTTTGTATACGTACATGCCTCTCTTTTGGGGACGCATGGCTCATATATATAGTCCTGAAATTGTGAACTTCATGGTTCTCAATCTCAGGACCGAATACCTTTTTTCATCAGGACTTACTCCAGAGATCACGGGCCGAGATTACCGTGATTCTCTCTGTATTGTCGTAGCCTAGTTTCTGCCGTCCCCTATGGCTCGAGTCTGTCAGAGGCGAGATTTGGACAACCCACCAATCTGTCAGGACGGTTTGTCCCATGCGTACACGTACTCAGGATCGTATTAAATGCTCTGTCTGGGTCTGGAGCTGTGAGTTGCTTCCTATTGTACTCTGGTGGAAGACCTTTGGGGCTCCCGACCCCCAGCTGTCGAGGTAAGAATCGGACTGGGCCGAGTCCATCCAAGGTCTGGGATGGGCTCAGCCCTAGCCTCGGACATGGGCCTATGTGGTACCACGTGCGACTCGCGTGACCTTTAATTAGTCACTCTGGACACGTGTCGGACAGTGTGCTCCGTTTATGACCTGTTCTGCCACTTAATCATCCACGTGTATGATTTAGGAACGGATCCTACACTCAGTATTTTGTGACGTCTGAGGTATGAGGTTCGGGAGTTACGTACACCCACTAGGTTTGACAATTCCACAAGCTGCTTAGATCATTCCCCTGATTTGCTGATTGGTTCAAGTCTTTCGTAATTTTTTTTATATAATTTGCAAGAAGTAAGAAGCGAATTAAAAAATAAAAATAGAGAATCCTAATGTATTTTTGCTCTTGGTTTTCCTTTTTTTAAAAAAAAAAAAAAACTGAAAATCTAATGAATTTTTAATATTTTCTTCTACATTTTAATGCAAGTGATGACGTAAGTACCAGCATAATATGTTGGCCTTAATAAAAAAAAAAAAGGTACTCTGTTGGCCTTGTTCTTAAAAAACGGAAAGGACGGTGTTTGTTGCAAAATTCCACTTGTAGCCCTTTATTCTAATTACAAAATTGTACAACTCTCGTATTCAATTATGTGGCACACTACAATTGCTGGTCCACACGCGTGTCATGGTGCACCACCGACATTCTATAACTATCATTCGTCCGCAAGCGGGTACTTAATTACTCGCTTGGTGGTAGCTACACGTAAGAGAAGCCAGTTGATACGAAAAAGTGGGGGTGCGCAATACGCACCATGAGACCAGTAAGGCCCCAGGTCCGCTAACGTGCGCCCAAGGAAGAGGCGGAAGAGTAAAAGAGATGGAGCCCGAGTGGAGGGATAGAATTCTCTATCCCCTTCTGGGCATAATCTCCTTCTTCACCCTTCTCTACCTCAACTTCAACGACCAGCTCACCTTCCCAGTCCTATGGCAACCCTCCATGAGCTTCATCGGTACCAACGCTACGCACTTCATCGTCGTCGATGGCGGCCATGGAGGGAACCAGTCAGAGATATACGTTAATGGGTGGAACTCGTACTGGTTAATGGAGAAGAGTATCTGGGGTTCGTCACGATCCATGGTGTCGAAGATGCTGAAAATGGGAGCTCAAATGGGCTTGACGGTTTGCAGGACTTGGGCCTTCAGCGATGGAGATGGGCCCAGTGCTTTGCAGACCTCACCTGGAGTTTTCAATGAAATAGTTTTCCGGGTACGTGGATCGGTCTTTCTTTGAAATTTTCTTGGTTGAAATTTCAAGTTTCGGCTTTTCCATGTCTAATAGAAATTAGCTGAAGGCAAATGCAGGCTTTGGATTATGTGATCGTTGAAGCGAGGAAGAACAGGATAAGGTTGATTCTGAGTCTGGTTAATAATCTAAATGCCTTTGGTGGGAAAGCTCAGTATGTAAGATGGGCAGAAGAGGCTGGAGTTAATGCATCTTCCTCTGATGATTCGTTTTTCTCAAACCCGACCGTTAAAGATTACTACAAGGCTTATGTCAGGGTAAGTCATCCTGTTAAACCGTTCTTTAAATTAAATTCTTTGTACGTCAAATAAGTTTTTGTACAAGTTTGAGCACGAATTCGTGCCCATGCGTTAGGCCTGAGGATCATAATGCTAAATTCATTGTTGGTGCTACAAAAAAAGATGATGGAATACTAAAAGCAGTTACTATTTGCAATATACACAGGCCTCTATTGAGGGGCTAAAACAGGGAAGCCAAGATATATTCATTGAAGTAACAAAATAGTTACAGTTTTATATGGTCTATCTTCAGTTTCCATAAGTTGAAGAAACTTAACAACTTTCGGTCTGGTTAGGTATGAAATTTTGTTCTCGGTGGAAACATTTTCTGTTTCAACCATCCTAGAGTGGACCGTTTGGGATTCGTGTTACGCATGACCGAGTTATGTCTTCTAAACATTAAGAAAATGGATAGGGAAAAATATTGTAGTAGCATTCAAAATGTTATACTTTCGTGTATGTTCAAAATGTTGATTGTGCTTTTGCAGCTTAAAAAAAAGAAAAAAAGTTGATTGCATTTCTACTTGCTCTGTTTTCTGCGTTCTGCAGGCAATTTTAACGAGAAAAAATTCACTTAGTGGAGTTAAGTACTCCGAGGAACCAGCTATATTTGCCTGGGAGCTCATAAATGAGCCCAGGTGTTCGTCCAATTCGTCTGCTCCTGTTCTTCAGGTAAATATGAATAACCGAGCTTGGATCTTTTTTCCGTTAAAAGGAAAGAATTCCATTTCCTGAGCATATAACAAAAGATGGTGCAAACTAATGTTAAGAAACTAGATATGGTATTGGGACTTTAGCGTAGTTTTCTTTCACTAAAACCTGTTATAATTCTATCGTTCTTAAATTTCCTGGAAAATAGGCATGGATCGCAGAGATGGCCGCATATGTCAAGAGTCTGGATAAAAAACATCTTGTCACCGTTGGAATTGAAGGGTTTTATGGCCTGAGAACGACAGAAAAATCTGAAGTGAATCCTGGAGAATGGGCAGCCTCACTGGGATCAGACTTTATTCAAAATTCGGCAATTGACAGCATTGATTTTGCTTCTGTTCATGCATACCCTGATAGCTGGTAAGTGAACTTAATTTGTCATTGGCCAATCATCATACTGGTGTCGCACTTTTTCCGCATCAAATCCAACCACTCGGTATTTTCCTTATTTCTTGATGGAAAAGGAAATAGGGCTCGTTTAGTTAAGCTTTCAGTTTATCTTTCTGGCTTTGTTTTAGGATCCAACATGGTGATTTAGAAGCGAAGGCGAACTTTCTTTCTCATTGGGTGGATTCTCATATACGTGACTCGGACTACGTGCTGAAGAAACCTGTTTTATTTACTGAATTCGGCTCTTCTTTACGTTTGAACAAGAAAGCGGAAGACAGAAACCTCTTATTGAAGACTGTATTTGATAGAATCTATGAGTCTGCAAAGAAGAGGGAAGCCGGGGCTGGAGCCTTGATTTGGCAGTTACTAGTGGAAGGAGCGGACGAATATGCTGACCAGTTTTCTCTTGTAGCATGGGATCATCCCTCTATCTATAAATTGATAACAAGACAATCATGCAGACTACGAAGAATCTTATTCAGTGCAAATACAAACCAGGAGCTTCACACTGAAGATCCTTGCTGACATCAAGACAGGACAAAAAGAAGGATACCAACAAGGAAGTACCAAGGCTGCTGCTGTAATTCATATGGAACCCTTTTTTTTTTTATGAAACTTGGAATTAGCTTAAGTGGCCTTGGTTTTTATATAATACAGTTTTGATACTGTAAGCTCTTCCCAAAAGTAGAAAAGAAAAGAAAAGAAGGGGTGTTGTAGGGCGTGTATAACTAGTGATTCTTTGTCAAATGAGTAATAAAACGTTTGTGTATTGTATAAAACCTGCGTTCGCATATTATGTAACTTGGAGTCAAAATGTTTGATAATGTATTGATAATGACGATTTGCCGCTCGATTCATTTGTTTGTTTTGGAATGGCTAATTTAAGTTCTTTCTTTGGCTTTTCTTTTTGTCCAGCATAGTTACTTCACTCCTTGTTTTGTCACTCGTTTATTGTACGTCTACCCTAGATTTTTCTGACTGATGAAACTAATTTATGTCCAATCCTATTGTACGAATAAGAATTTCGAGTGTATCATACATCGTGTGAGAATTGAGGTAAAACGGAAACACAATCTAGATAATCAAAAACCTCACAAATATTTTCAAATAAATTGGTGCTCATCTATATCTAAATTATCAAATAGCACATATCGAAGTAGAACCAAAACATACTCATTGATCGTACATATAAAATGGGAAGGCACGCATCTAAGCCATGCAGCTGCACTTGCACCGAGACATGCATGTCTTACAATCAGATAGTTTAGGGCTGCCGCAGTCGCACCGCTGAACGCAGTTGGCCCTAGAGCTGCCGCCCCACAAGCACCGGGCCATGCAGCGGAGCACCGAAACACATGAGGGGCAACTGTACTTCATCTGCTTAATAATGCAGTATTTGCACCGACTGCCGTCATATGGACACGCTAGCGCCGGTGACATCATCAGCCACAACCCCAAGAGCACCACAATCGTCACAACTGTTGATGCAGAAGGCCTCTTCTCCATCAGTCCTTGATGTGCTCTCTCTTTCTCTCTCTCTCTCTCTCTCTCTTTCTTAGCTTTTTTTGCTAGTTTATTAGTCTTAAGAGGAAAGCTTGCTAATTTTATAGATGAGTTTTGGAAATAAAATACACATAATAGACTAAAAGGGATGAAATAGAAGATTTAATAGAATGCCATGACCTGCAACTGATCGTTTATGGCCACCCAATGAAGATCAAACGGCTGGTGTATATGACAGAAATACGCGTATTTTTACCTCATTAATGACATTCAATGCAATTCCTTGGTTTGCACAACATTTCATCTCCTCGGGGAGTTTTCTTTTTATCTTTCTGTGTCTAACATGGTGCAGCTCAATAGCGTCAGAGGCCACCGCTCTTTCAGGGCACTCAGTAATGATATTTTCTTAGTAGCCGACAAAAAAGAAAAAAGAAAAACAGAAATTCTTATAGCTAGGTGATAATATGGGCGACAGTGTGTAATTGTGATCGACAATTGCGTGAACAGTCAAAAATTGTATATAGTTACATGTCCAAAGAAACACCGTAATTTTGCGTACGACACTCAGTGAATTAGTTGCAATCCTTTAATGTGTACATTTTTTCTCCCCAAAACTCCCGAGGTCAACGTACTTGTTTTAACATAATGTAGCTAAAATCATGCACAAAAATAAAACCACTAAACTCCAGGATCAACCTTTATTTCATTTAGAAGGAAACTTAGGTACAAAGTTACATACACCCAGGTCGACCAACGTCACTGGATCAACTTGTTCCCAAGAATGAATGAACAACTCAAAGCGCAATTATAAAAATCAAAGCTACATATATATGGCAATCCAACTCTCTTCCAAAAGTACACACCTAAACCCCGCAAGTAGTTCGAAACAATGAAGGGTGACCTAGAGTATGCAGAAACATATTGATCATACATAACCTTGTGATGTACCCTTAAGTAGTCACCCTACTCTCCTTCGCTGAGGATCGGAACGATTAGTGGTTTCATCTGTGCAAGGTAAACAATCGCCCACCTAACAGGTATGAAAAAGTAACAGTATGTCATTAACCGTACAACAGTCGTCTGGAGTTGAACAATATTCAGGAAGACAAAGTCCAAAAACTTTAAAAAATATAGGCTGAGAAAGAATATGAATACAAATAAAAGAACTTGGGCATTAAGAACCGAATCTGAATGAAATATTTAATGCAACAGCGGGTATCTTCTTAAGATTCAGATTGAGTTGTAGGCTTTCAGCTAAAGCAGTTCATAAAATTTCGAACAGGTGGATCCCAGAAAAGTTTGCAATAAAGATAGAAAAAGATTCACCTAGTAATGGACGAAATGAATGAACTTTAACACATTTGAGCAATTCCTTAATATAAGAAATTTCTCCAGTATGAGGTTTAGAGTACTATATCAACTATCATCCAATTGTTGGTAGAGCAAAGAAAAAAAATTATCACTCAGTTAGGTGGTATGTATGTACTGTATGTTATGTACATGCATATCAATATGATCTCAATTTTGACTTAATAACTAAGAAGCCCGATGTTCACGTTGAACAACAAAGTAGCTCCGATTAACGCAGTTCAGAACTAATGAAGTTTCCGACAAATTAAACTAAGAAACTCAAACAAACAAAGAGAAAAGGTTATAATTAAGCAAAAAGAAGAAGAAATAATAACTTACATCATCCAACAGCATACAACTGCTGTGACAACCAATGTCAGGTGAAGCCTGCACAGGAATTAATACAAGGTTAGCCATCTACAAAATTGGAGGAACTCCTTCTAGCAGGAAATACAAAAAGTTACAGTCTCAACCACCCCAAATATAAGAGGGTTACGGAAAATGGATGTTCGAAGTATCTACAAGGCAAACAAAGCTCAATTTTTGTGCATGTCCACATTACAAGCAGATTTGAGTATGACAGCATAGATCAGCAGCCATATCCACACCATATATCGATGGAGCATCATATTAATTTTCGCAGCAGGTACATATAGCTCATCGATAATCTTGCCCACGATTATAATTCGTAGACCAACAATAAATCAGAAAGAAAGATCAGAACAGAAACTGCTAAGCTTTCTCTTGAGATCGATACTCAAAATCATGATCTTCTCGTACTTCTACTCAAAGATCTTAATTTCAATATTGACCACATTCCTGATGATAAATTAATCCATACAAGATGTTATGCAAATACAACATACCCCTCTAAATTTCCACAACACACTAAAACATACTCAAATTATACTCCATTCAAATTATTGTCCAAACTATACCTGAAGTAAGACCCATCAATTATATATGTGTAATATATATATATATATATATATATATACATCTATATAATAAAAAGAAGACCCATTAACAATCTGAACATCTTTATAGGGAAAAAAAAAGATCACTGAATTGGATCCACAAGAAAAACCATTGAACCAGTTCATTGTACGGAAAAACATAAAATAAGGATGAAGAAGACATACAAATTGGTAGATGGGCCTCTGCTGCAGCAGATTCTGACCAAAAGAGAAGCAATAACGCCAACCACCGCAAAGATTAGGGTTGTAACAACGAAACCCATCACGCCCGTATCTGATTCCAACCCCTTTCTTCTTCAAGAAATCAAATCGTAATACCGAATTAGCTGATCTGCAAATCCAAAAAATAAAAAATAAAAAATAAAAAATAAAAAATAGAAATCACTGGCTATAAAATAAAATCCTGAAAATTGGGTAGTCCAATCCAACGGACCCCGAAATGCAAATGAACAATAATCGAGGGGTTAATATGTAAAATATGAGTATTACCCTCGTGCTGTGCCTATGCGATCGATCGTCGTCGTCTTCCTTCTCTTCAAGACAGACAGAAGTTTCTCGCCTGTGGAGTTTTGCTTGAACGTGATTGACGTCAAGTGGGTTCACCCAATTGGACCTTACCACGTCAGCTTGATTGTTTCGTATTGGGCCAAAAAGCCCAGCGGTGATTCCCTCAGGCCAGAGGATGGGTGGTTCTGGTGCCTCGTGGGATCGGCTCATATTAATATTTGAAGGGCCTGTTCGTGAAATACCTATTTTTACAGTGAAAATTAGGCTTTGTACGACATTTTAAGAAAACATTTAAAAAATACGGTGGGCCGCATTTTTTTAAGATCTGGTACGGTTTTTATTATAACAATATCATTTTCTAAAAACTATTTAGAAGAATACCATTTTTAGAATAGTAACTAATAACCAATAATCGGTTCAACTAAATATATTTATAACTATTATATAATTAGTAACTAGTAACCAATGATCAATTTTTAGAAATTGGTAACTTGTAATCATTTTAAAAATAATATTTTTCTGAATTTTTTTTAAAAAGTGATATTTTTTTAATATAAATTGTATAAAAATTGGGAAAAAAAAAGGAAAAAAAACTTGATCTTCGTACTTTTGTAATTTTTTTAGATTTTTATAAGTAAAAATGCTAAGAACCTTTTATTACACTTCATTTTAATAAAAGTCTCTATTTATTTATTTTTATAACAAAATAACCGAGCATATCAATTTCGAAATACATTTATTAAATTCGTTATTTACAATTAACTTATACAAATGACAAGCTTTTAAAAAAATGCACATTTATTAAAGTGAAGTGTCAAAAAAAAGGTTATTTATTGCAATGACCTCAAATAATGAAAATTAGATTGTGTATCTTTTTTTTACACTTTGTTTTGATAAATATTCATTTTTTTTAATATAGTTAAATGCCTTAGTAAATAGATTTCACATTTAGTTAGTATATAGATTTCACATTTAGTATATTTACTTATATACTAATTTTAGTTTATGTATTGAATATTATTTTTTTTAATATTAGGTACACCATATTTTACCTTTGGTATATATATTGATGTAACTGTTTGCTATAACATTTAAAAAAAAAACGAACATTTATTTTAAATATGCCTAAAACTCAATTATTTTGCTATAAGACTCTTACTTATAAAAAAAAAAGGGTCGATAATGATTTTGGATAATGATAGAAGGTTCATAATAGACTTTTGTAGTTCTTTCAATATTAAAAATTCTATGAATATAAGAATTTTTTTTAAGAATTCTTATCCATGATAAAAGCCCAAAAAGATATTTACCATGCAGGATAATTACAAATATATCCTATGCAGGTTATTTTTTTCAACCAGTGTTCTTATTCAGATAGCAATATAAGTTTTCAATCCCACCAATATCTAATCATGGGCAAAAAATTTTATTCAATGAAGATACACTCCTTAATTTATTGTTTGATAAATACATTTTAATAATTTATTAACTGTTTTGAGATAAAACTGTTTCACAAAACTAAATGAGAATGTAATCCTCACTAATTAAAACTACTTCCCTAAAATTATATGTTATGAAAGGTGAAATTAAAATTTTACCTTATAATCTCAATGAATGATATGTATTTTCCTAGAATGCAATGTTAAACTTTCAAAATCTAATAATATTGTGAATATAGATATATATAATTATATATATAGATATAATTATCTTTAGATAAAGTGTGTTGACTCAAGTGGTAAGAGCACCCACTACTTAGGATTTTGGTCGTAAGTTCAAGTCACATCATTATCTGTAATGGGGTAGGGGTGAGAACTGGATAGTAGTAGTAGTAAGTATTTTTCTTTAATTGATAATAAGTGGATGCCATTAATTAAGTTCCACATTTTAAAAAAATGAAAATAAAAAATATATAATTACCTTTATATTTTTTATTTATTTTTTTATATTTAGGGATTATCCCTAATAGGGTGGGGGTGGGAATTGGGTAGTAGTAATTGTAGGTATTTTTTTTAATTTATAATGAGTGGAGGTCATTAATTAAGTCTCATATTTTAAAAAAATAAAAAATATATAATTATCTTTATATTTTTTGTTTTTTTATTTTTAGGGATAACCCTTTTACTTTAACTACTCATTCATGCATACTTTTGAAAAAAAATCACATTAAATGTTTGTTTTTAACCCATTGTTTTAGCGTTCATATTCACTAAAGTGTCTATTTTTTAAATTATAATTAGGAACTCTCAATTACTTTATTCTAGTGGGGCAAGTAATACTTGATATATTCACGTTTAGGGTAAGGTAGGACTGAATAATAATTTGGCTGATTTTAGGCCCAAAAATCAATATATATTCGTAGGTCGTAGCCCATTTTTTATAGCTAAATGACCTATGAAAAGACCCGCTGGAGGTCTGTACTAAAAATACCCTTACTAAACCGTCTTACCTACCTTTTCACGCCCCAAAGAAAAAAAAAATATCACAAAATTCTCCCCTTATAAAAATCCACACACACAAAAATCTCCTCTTTCTCTAAAAGAGTGAGAACCACAAAGCCACAATAGTGGGAGATAAAAAGGACACCAAAATAAAAAAAGATCCAAAATATAAGAGCTCCCACAAAAAAAAAAAAGCTCCCAAAAAAAAAAAAAAAGCTATAAAAAAAAGTTCAAAAACTATAGAGAAAAACATAGAGACAAAAAGAAAAAAAAACACAGAGAGATCCACACTTTTGTTTTTGATTAATTTGTGTTTTAGTTTTTAATATATTTATTTTTATTATTTAATTATTTTTAGATGAAATACTTAGATTCAATCACTTTTAAGGTTATAGTTTTTGGTAGATTCAATTGAAAATTTAGGAGTTTTCATTTTCAATTGATGAATTCCTATTTTGATTCGTGATTGTGATGAAAAATATGAGTTTTGGTATATGCTAGATCTGATCTAACTCATATAAAATTCGATTCATAGTTTTTTTATATATGGTACATAGAAATTTGAATAAAATTTATGATATCATTGTTATGAAATTCTAGTTTTTAGTATATTCAATTGAAAATTTAAAGTTTTTTATTTTTTATTGAGGAATTCCTATTTTAGTTCATGATTATAGTGAAAAATATGAATTTTGATATATATTAAATCTGATCTAACTCATGTAAATTTGATTCATAGTTTTTTATATGTAGTACATTGAATTTTGAATGAGTTCGTGATATTGTTGTTCTGGTATATATTTATAATTAGAGAGAATCTAGTGGAGATTTGAATGTGAGAGAATTTGGAGTTAGATTCAGTATTTGTTTGGTACATATTTGATTTCTATTTGGTTGATAAACTTGTGTCTTTAGTTTATGAAATTATGTATTTAGTTCATAAAGTTGTCAATGTGGTTCATAACTTTATTTCTTTAGTTCATAAAATTGTATTTCATAAAGATGTATTTCATATATGAGAATATACCTCATATAAATTAGTTCTTGGCATATTATATTCCTAACTTTAAGCCTTTAATTTATATATTTAAGTCTTTGGTTTAAATTCATAACTTGTTTAGTTCATAAAATTTTATCTTTAGTTCATAAAGTTATCAGGGTGGTTCATAAGTTTGTGTCTTTGGTTCATAAAGTTGTATTTCAGATATGAGAATATATCTCCTTAAAATTTTTTTATTTGGTATATAAAGTTAGGTATCTGATTCTATTTGATTTTCTTGCTAATATTATTCTGTTTGGTTTATAAATTTATGTTTTTAGTTCATGAATTTGTGAATGTGGTTCACGATGTTATAATTATAGTTTATATCTACTATATATCCTTTATTTAATTCATTCAGTTCCTGAACTTATTTATATGGTTCATAAATTTATCAATTTATGTTTATTTTTTGTTCAACATCTGTTTAATTTGTGTTTGATTAATAAGTAACTTTATGTATTTGTTTGACACTTTATTATAGTATAAGTTAATTTGAATGTAGTATATGATTTTTAATACCTGGTACATGATTTATAAACTCTGATAGTTTCTCTCATGAATACAAAATTGATCGAGGAATATTTGTGATTAAAAGAGTTAAGGTATTAATGATGAATGTCAGCATAAAAGAAGTAATACAAGACAAAATCGCATTCTATTGGCAAAAGATTGTCGTATAACTTTATCATTGGGCTAAAGACAGAATGAGAAAGAGATATAAAAGTGATGCAGAAACACAAAAGTGAACTTATATGGAAAATGTGCTCTTATTTCAGTTTAGCAAAAATAATATAGTTTTTTAATTTGATAAAGATTATTGTATTGAATACTTTTAACTGTGAAGATATTCAACATTAGACAATTTTCTCGTTGATTTATATGTTTTATGTAATACAATTTGATATAAATCTAAATTATTACTTATTTGCTTTTAATTATTCACTTTGTGAGGTATATTTGAATAATTTAAAAAAATGCTAAAACTGTTTAGGAATGATAATATATATTGAAAAAAATTCTCTCTTTATGGTATATAATTTTTTGAACTACGTACATAAGATTTTATTCATGATTTATTTTAATATAAAATAGGTATATAATTTCTAATACTCTGATATGATATATGAATCAATAACACTCAAAGATCATAGCCCAATTGAGAAATTATATATAAATTTGTCATTTGAACACAATAGATATGTTCATATACAATCACTTAACTCAAAAAATCGTCCATAGTATTTTTTTTCCACTGCTTCATAAGAGTCTACCAATAATATATGTATCCATACATAATCTGATATATATATATATATATATTATGCATAATGATGATTTTTTTTTCCACCAACAAAAAACAAATTCAATAATATAGCAAGAAATCTAGTACAGAGCCTTACATATCATGACAAAATTGAATATACCAAAACCAAAAATTCATGTACCTCAAAGTATAAAAACTTAGAAACAAGATAATAATATCAAATATCTAAAATAATAAATTTAGTATACAACCATATATACAAAGACAAAATATTTATATGCCAAGACCAAAAATTCATATACCTAGATATGAAAAAAAAACTCCTTCGTATCAAAATAAAACAAACTATAAACTCAATACAAAAAAAGTAATGATCCCTATGTCTCGTAAATTGATATCATAAGTTTATAATGATACCATTCTTTAATGGAAGCTCCAACATCATAAAAAAGTGCTTAAAATTCTATCTTCATCAACTCTATAATGAGTATATAAATATGTATAAAGAAACCAAGAAAAAAATATTAAGAAAAAAAAATAATATCACATTTACTGGTTCAGGAGGTACATACATACATATACCAAGTTAAAAAATCTATGTACTAAACATAAAAAACCATGTACCGAAAAAAAATCGAAACAGAAAAATAATATACTTGAGTTCAAACTCTTGATCAATAATAGCAAAATAATTAATTAATATATTAATATCTTAGAGAAAGTCTATGATATTCACATGAAAGAAAATAGTCTTTCTTTAAGAGACAATAGAAACAAGTTAATCACCAAAGTGCCAATGATAAGAATGTTCTTGTTACACATTCAAAATGATATAGCAAAATGTCTAAAGGTTTGCTACAAAGATTCATCATGGCTTTGGCAACTAAGGTTAGGATATCTTAATTTTCGCGACCTAGAATTATTAGCAAAGAAGGAGATGGTTCGAGGTCTACCCTTCATCAGTCAACCAGACCAATTATGTGAAAGATGCTTATTGGGAAAGCAATTCAGAAGAAGCTTTCGAAGAGAATCGAGTTCCCGAGCCCATAAACTGCTTAAGCTCATACATACCGACGTATATGGTCCAATAAGGCCAAGCTCTCTCGGTAAGAGTAACTACTTTCTCTTCTTTATCGATGATTTTTCAAGAAAGATCTGGGTGTATTTCTTGAAGGAGAAATCAGAAGTGTTCGAAAAATTCAAGAAGTTCAAGGCACTTGTTGAAAAAGAAAATGGTCGAAAAATCAACACAATGAGATCTAATAGAGGAGGAGAATTCACATCCCACGAGTTTTAGAAGTATTGTGAAGACAACAGAATCTGCCGTCCTTTAACAGTACCAAGATCTCTCCAACAGAATGGTGTCGTAGAAAGGAAGAATAGAACAATCTTGGATACAGCCAGAAGCATGCTCAAGAGCAAAGGAATGCCAAAGGAGTTTTGGGCTGAAGCTGTAACTTGTGCAGCTTACCTGTCAAATCGCTCTCCAATAAGAAGCGTATGGGGAAAGACGCCATAAGAAGCTTGGAGTGGGAATCTCTCGCCTAAAAGTGTTTGGAAGCATAGCTTATGCTCATGTGTCTGATGAAAAAAGAACTAAGCTCGATAATAAAAGTGAAAAATTTGTCTTCATCAGCTACGACTCTAACTCAAAAGGCTACAAGCTCTATAATCCAAGCAATGACAAGACTATTATTAGTTGCGATGTGGAGTTTGATGAAGAGAGCACCTGGGAATGGCATATACAAGAGGGAAATTATGACTTCCTATCACACATTAAAGAAGAAAACGAGCAACGAAGAATGGAGCAAGTAAGAGAAGAACTACAAGAGTTTGTTACCCCACCTACTTCACCAATGGCAAGCACTCATCAAGAAACAATACCAGGATCGTCTTCAAGTAGCAGTTCAAGTGAAAGGATACCAAGATTAAGGAGTTTATAAGAGATATATGAGGTGACTGAGAATCAAAATGACTTGACTCTTATTTCTCCTCTTTGTTGATTGTGAACTATTAAACTTTGAAGAAGCTACACAAAGTAAAGAGTGGTGAGATGCGATGGATGAAGAAATAAAGGCGATCATAAAGAATGATACATGGGAGCTTGCTATACTTCTAAAAGAGCACAAAGCAATCTGCGTGAAATAGGTTATAAGGCTAAAAAGAATGCTAAAGGAGAAGTGGAGAGATATAAAGTAAGATTGTTCACGAAGAGATCCAGTCAAAGACCCATTATAGACTATGATGAGGTATTTCCTCCTATTGCCCATCTAGAAACGGTACGATTGATCATCTCATTGGCTGCTCAAAATAAATAGAAAATTCATCAAATGGATATCTAGTCGACTTTCTTAAATGGGGTCCTTGAAGAGGAAGTCTATATAAAGAAACCATCTAGGTATAAGATTAAGGGACAAGAAAATAAGGTCCTAAAGTTAAAGAAGGCCCTTTACGGGTTAAAGTAAGCACCAAGAGCATGTAATAGCCGCATCGATAAGTACTTCTAAGATAACAACTTTTTTAAATGTCTTTATGAGCATGAGTTATACATCAAAGTAAAAGATGGAGATATCTTGATCGTGTACCTCTATGTCGATGATCTGATCTTCATGGGGAGTAATCCATCCATGTTCGAAGAGTTTAAGAAAGTAATGACAAAAGAGTTCGAGATGACTGACATCAGACTCATGTGTTACTATTTTGGCATAGAAGTGAAACAAGAAAAAGATGGAATTTTCATTTCACAAGAAGGCTATGCTAAAGAGATCATCAAGAAGTTAAAGATAAATGACTGCAAGGCTGTCAATACACCGATTGAATGTGGAGTCAAGCTATCAAAGCATGATGAAGGAGAAAAAGTGGATCCAACACTCTACAAGAGTTTAGTTAGAAGTTTATGCTACTTGACTTGCACAAGACCTGACATTCTCTATGCTGTGAGCCTGGTCAGTCGTTATATGGAATCTCCAATAATCACTCACTTGAAAGTTGCCAAAAGAATCCTTCGATATATTAAAGGTACAACTAACTTTGGCTTACGATATTCATCATCTAATAACTATAATCTTGTGGGTTATAATGACAGTAATTGGAGTAGAGACTTAGATAATCGAAAGAGTATAAGTGGTTTTATATTCTTTATGGGAGAAACTGCTTTCACATGGATGTCTTAGAAGCAACCAATTGTCACACTTTCAAGTTATAAAGCAGAGTATGTTGCAGCTACATCATGTGCCTATCAAGCAATTTGACTAAAAAACTTATTGAAGAAACTATGCATTCCGCAGAATGAACCTACTAAGATATATATTGACAATAAATCAGCAATTGCTTTGGCAAAGAATCCCATCTTCTATAATAGATGCAAGCACATCGATACCTGCTACCATTATATAAAGGAATGTGTTGTAAGAAAGGATGTGCAACAAAAGTATGTGAAGACTCAAGACCAAGTGGCAGATATTTTCACCAAACCACTCAAGCATGAAGATTTTCTTAAGTTAAGAAATTTACTAGGTGTCACAAATCAAGTTTAAGGGGGGTGTTAAAAATAAACTTCTTTCTAACCTATTGGGTCATAGTTTAGTTATGGGCTTGTGTTGTGAGTTAGACTTGGTTTGGTGTGTGTGTGTGTGTCTAATAGCCCATAATTTAATATCCAAATTTCTTGAGTATTCTTGTATTTGCTAGATTATTCTTATATTTGCTAGATTGTATAATTAATTAAGTAGTTGGAGGTTACATAGAGTATCTAGAATCATCATTGGTGTAGTATAAATAGAGTATTCCTCTTCCCATTTTATATTAAGCAAAAGAGAAATAATTCAAGTAATAATACAAGGTCTTTTCTTCCACCAAAATTCTCTCTAATTTCTTCCTTAGCCTTTCTAGCCTTAAAAATCTCCTATTTCTAATAGGGGAGAAAAATGGGAAGAAGGCAGGGGAGAATGGTGATAGGGGAAAGAAGGAGAAGCAGCAGTAGAGTGGGAAGAAGAGGTAATGCTTATTGATTCGCCTCTTTCTTTGTTATTTGCCTTTAGTTCTTGCTTTTGGAATTTGAGAGATTTTTAATGTCTCGTTTGAAAGTGTAGAATTCGATCGTTTCTAGTTCTTTTTTCATCAGTGAAGCATAAATGTGCATCATTGGATAACATTGGTCCTGAAGGTTGTTTACTCTCTGGTCCCACAGGTTGGATTGACATTTTCATTTCTTATGCTTATTTAAATCCAAATTCATCATTGAACTTGTCTTTGATAAAGACGAGAGAAGTTGTTAAGTTTGTCCCCTTTGAGAAATGTGTTAAATACTTCGCCTTGCCTTCCCATTTTATCTTCGTTTGCCTTTTGAACTTTTTTTCCCCGGTGAATTTGTGATAATAGGTTTCTTGATGCTAGCTTAGGGTTTGGTTCTCCACGATTGGGTTGACAAATAATGATTTTTATGACAAAAAAATAATGCTATCTGGTCTACTTTGTCTAGATTTTTATTGTTTAATGTTTCGTCGCATTCTCATTATTTGTTATGTGAAGATCTGTCATCAATACTGAATATGGTAAAAATAGTATTAGAGAGCTGGATTCATTAGGGTGCTTTAACTATAATGTGTTGACATTTATTAGGCAAGAAGCATAGCAATTAATTCTAAAGAAATGCTTCTCTGTAAGATATCATTAAATCCTCTCAGTTTAATTTTGTAATTTTGTTTCAAGGGTTTGCAATAGCCTTCTACATGCTCTTCTCTTTAGACTCATGTGGATGCTATAGATAATCTGAATAATTAGAATGAGTCGGACTAGGCTAATCAACAAATAGCTTGGTTGCTTTGTTTTGGCTTAGTTAACTGGAGTACTAATATGCAAGCATTTGCATCAGAAAATTGGATAGTTTACTTGGTTGTCATAGTCAGAACCTTTGGTTGTGTTGAGTGAAGGAAGAGCATGAAAAAGATCAAAAGAGAAGCAACCGAGTGAGCTGTCATTGTAAACTTATGATAATGTCTAGACTGTGGGATTCTAGCGTGTTGAAAATCTTTCCATCTGTATTTTTGCCATTGGAGAATAGCTCCTTGTTTTCATTGTGTCTCTGTTTCCTTCTAGGTACAACTTGGAATTGAGCTTGTGCCCAAGTTGGGTTTCTTTTGAATAGTAGATGATTTATGGCAGTTCCATAGGTGAGAATACCTTCAAGAACTGAAAAAAATTATTGGTGAAGATGTTAACAGCCTTGCTTGGGAATTGAAGTAGAAGGTGAGTTATAGGTGGCATAATAGAATAGGTTGAAGATTGAACAAAATTGGGTACTTTTTTTTCCTTTGTC